>JANAWD010000138.1:0-76232 GCA_027627245.1 Meripilus lineatus | reverse complement strand
TTCTCAGGCGCCCCATGACCCTCCCCCAACATCCGTTCGCAAGACCACCGATGCCCCTAGAAACGACGCATCGACTCAGCCGTTGCCCTCTCCAAGCCGCCAGAAGAGCAAGTCGCATGTACCCCCATCGCGAGGCGCTGATCTCAAGACCAAGCTCGACTTTGCGAGCACCTTTCTCCCCTCCGTAAGGGGCGATGTTGCGGGTTACTCGGGTGATCCCGCTCCATCAACTTCGTCATTGAAAGCTTCAAGCTCTCAACGCCGGCGCAAGTCCGCTCAGCCATCCCATCAAGTCCGTCAGGAGGCTGCTACCTCAACATCTTTTCGCAAGGTATCCGCCAACACTACTGAGATCTCTTTCGAGTCCTCGGCCGTGTCAACGTCAAAAGGGGGGGCGACGAAGGGAAAAGGAAAGGGGAAGGGAAGGGACAAAGGAAAGAACAAGGACACGGGTAAGGGAAAGGGGAAGGGTAAGCAAAAGTCACAACCCCCCGAGGACGCTTCCTCCTCATCCGACCTTCCTGAATCTATCACCGCGGCCTTGGGTCGTGGTACCCATGACCATAGCCCTCATACACATAGTGCAGTCGCCGACAATGATGACAACGGCGGCGACAACAGCGGTGACGACGGCAGCGACGACAGCGGCGATAACGGCGATGACAACAGCGAAGACAACGGCGGCAACGACAGCGATGACAGCATCAGCGAGATACGCACCATTGATAACGACATGGACCTCAACCCCAATGATGTCTCAGTCGAATGGCAACAGGCGGCTGCCATGCGTATGGATATGAAGGCCACCCTCTTTCAATTCATGGCGTTACGATCCGATCCCTTCACGATTGACCAAAAGCCTAATCAGCTCCTTGAGCTGATACAGTGGATGGTTCAGCTTCTCTTTCCCGACAAGGTCTTCACTGTCACGAGGAAGTGCATCCTCTACAAGAATGTGAGTCTGTGTGATCAGGTCGCATTGACGCAACTGATATCTTCCTGATACAGCTTCGGCAAGCTATTCTCAGCTGGCGCAGCTATTTTCTCAAAGTGCCCACTCGGTGTGTCAGCGCTGAACTTCGGCGCAAGAATCTCGCTGTGTGTACCAATGGGGTCGTCTCATTCATTGACGAGAAAAACAAAGACGAGGTCATTAAGTTTGTCAACAAACTCGTCGACAGCGGCCGTGCATTTTACAAACTGCCTAGCAAGAACGCAGTGGTATTTCAATTTTCATTGTTATCTCATTACGCCGCTCACTATGTTGCTTATGCAGGATCGGCGCGGACCTTATCAGTCCGTGCTAGTCCTGAGGACATTTGTCAGTGCCTATGCGAAGAAGATTAAACAGTCGCTCCTCCGCAAGATGTATCCCAAAGAGATCTTTCCTTTTCCATCTGGTGCTTTACTGCTCGCTGGCTATGGGGTACGCTGTCAGCTTTTCAGGATTTATCCGACTTATGTTTATTTCCTCTAGGTTCACCTGGCCTTATCGCAGTTCAATTCCGGGGAGTATATCTCAGCCTCCTTCTCGGAGGATGCTTCACCAAAGATATTAGAAGGTCATGTCCGTAATGTTAAGGCCTTCACAAAAGAAGATGAGGATGACTTTCTTGAGAGTATTGCCCGCTATGTCCCCAGTGTTGCCCCAAGAAGAAGGGTATCCTCTGCTTTCACGTCTGTACCTATGATTGTATCATTTCATCGTAGATAGTCTTTTATGATTCCGACTTGATCTTCCATGCCCGTCCTTGACATTTCCCATGCCTATTCCGAAGAGTAGTTTATCACTGAACATTTAATAATTGCCTTAATCTGGTTATTGTTCTATCATTTCTGATCTATCTTGGACCTCAGCTTTCAGTCTCATAATCCCAATTAATATCTTTTGTTTCTTGTATTGTGCCGATACCATGTCTGCAATGCTGGACTTCTAAACTCTGAGCATCTAAATCTCTAAACATCTGAACCTTTGGACTTGTGAATATCTAAACTTATAAAATTCTAAATGTCTGGATATCTGAACATCTAAACATATGAATGTCTGGGCCTCTGAATGTCTAAATACATGAATATCTGGGCCTCTGAATATCTGAATATCTGATCTTCTAAACATCTGACTTTCTAGGTGTCTAAACATCTAAACATCTAAAATTCTAACTTCTGAACAGTTACCTCTGAACTACTCTGAACCCTAAGCACTGAAATGCACCTGAACCTGTTCATAATATAGAGTTTCAGATACATTTCAGGTACATTTCAGGTACATTTCAGGTATATTTCAGGTATTTCAGGGGTAGGACCTTTTACTGATGAATGTCTCGTCGGCGATAGTGTCTCCTCTAACTTCGGCATCTTCGAATCTTTCGCCGCTGTTCGTCCTCTTCTCACTGGAACCTGTCTTCTCTTTGGTACGTCCTTCTTCTTTTCCGTTGATTCTTTCTTCTTTTCCATCGATTCTACCTTCTTTTCCGTCGATTTTCTCATTGTCTCGTCTTCATCTTCTATTTCCTCCACTGACGCTTGCATCTTCTTCTGATCCTCTTTTAGTCACTTCGACTCTTGTGGCTGCGATTCCGCTTTCGTCGGCTTGGTATTCGCTGTAACTCGACGTTTTGGTTTCGCTGTGGCCACTTCCTCCCCCGCTTTCAGAGAAGCCATTACTCCTCCTCCACGCAGGCGAATCTTGTTCTCATCAAAATCGAGACTGATCCCATACCGGTTCATCAACGGCACACCCACGATAATATCGTAGTGATCTACGTTAACGATATCCAGATATATCTCCTCCTTGTTGCCATGTATCGATACGGGGATTTTAGTGCCAAAGTTGATCACCGAACGGCTTCCTACGGTGCCCAATTGGATCGGTACCGGCTTCTCCAACTCGAAGGATTTCACGTTCGCGACTCGCGCAAATTCGGTACTGATTGCATCTATCGAGCTCCCCGAATCGAATAAGGCCAATGCCTTTAATCCATTCACCTTGACATAGGCCGTCAAGCACTTGAATGCTCTCGTCGGTCTCGCTCCTTTCTTCGGTTCAATCGATGATCGATATTCCCGGTCTCGCTCTGGTCCCATCGCTCGCATTATCTCCTCCAGCACGGTATCTTCATTTCCTCTTCTTCTCTCTTCTTCTCGTCTATCCCGCGCCTCTGCCTCTGCCATTACCATCCTTTGTTCATCATCCTGCGTCAAAGGCGGTTCTCCTTGGCCTTCAAACTCCTGTTGTATGTCTCCTTGAAGTCCGGGAGATCCACGAACGATTTCTCGCCACATCGAGTTGTGTACCACCTCTCGTGCGAGGTCTTGAGGTACGTCTGGTGCATACGTGCGCCATAGGGTTCGAATCTCATTTCCCATTTCGCTGATCCTTGCTTCTAGCCCACGGTTCTCCATCTCGAGTTCTCGAACTTGCTGGCGAAGTCGTAAGTTCATTTCTTCTTCCCGTTCGAGTAATGCATTGACACGTGAATATTCCGTCCTCCAGAACTCTCCAACTGGTCCCTGTCGTACTCGGGCGATCTCCATACTGATATCGGATCCTTCTTCAACCTCGGGAATATCCTCCAGTTCCGGCATATCCTCGGTTCGCTCTCCGTCGCTCTGGGATGCCAATCCCTCCACCACGGTGTCCTGACCTTCGGTTTCCTGGGTAACTTGATTTGATGGCCCTGCTTCACCAGCCTCTTCGTCACCTCTCAAACTCGCGATGGTCATTGCCCGAAAGGATACCGGCTCTTCTTCACTTTCCGATGTATAGGAGTCGTACTCCTCATACCCATAGTACATTGACGCCTCAGAATCGTACTGTGAACCTCCGTACGATCGTTCCTGATTCTCGCTCTCCGAAGCTGAGTTGTTTCCTTCTTCTCCTTCGACTTCTGACATCACCACTTCTACCTCAGCTTCCTTGTCGGTCTTCGCTGCTGTTTCTGGTAACTCCTTGAACCTTCGAATCGCCGGTTTTACTACCAGTGGGCATTCTGGATCATTCGCAAAGTGTCCGTACGACTTGCACTTGTAGCATTGGATGTGGGACTTGTCTGAGTCTCGAGACTTCTCCTTCCCTTTTTCTCGGTGTTCCTTTGACTGTGGTGCGGTTCCTTGGGTTGCTTTCGACGATGAAGGGAGTTTCTTCTCTTCTCGTCGCTTTGGATCCTCGTGCGTTCGCGCATGAGGTTTCCGCAATTTTTGGAAACCTTCGGGTCGATTCGTCAGCCTACTCTTCTCGTGTCCTCGATGATGATGATGATGATGATGACTAGATCGTGGTACGTGTTTGGGCTCCTCTCTTCGCGTCTGATCTTCTCTGACCTTTTCGGAAGAAGCCTTCTTTCGTTCATGCTTCTCGGAGACTTCACGGGACCACTTGTCGTTATTGATAGCTTCTTCGATTTCCATTGTGTTCCTGTAAATCTCCTCCAACGAATTCCGCTCCTCCGTGATCTGTCTCGCGATTCGTAATCCCTTCCGTATCTCCTCTGGTAGTGCCTCAACAAACACGACACTTTGGTCATATTCGGAGGGTGTCTCGATCATCCTTCGAGCGTATTTCCGCATTTCTGTGAAAAGATGAGATGCTCCCTTTCGGGGGTCATACTTCACGTTCTTGAACTTGTTGCTGGCCTTCTTCCCGGATACCTTGTGAATGAAATGATCGAATAACTCGCAAATGGCTTCCTTGTACGTCCACTTTCGGTGTAATCGGTTCGGCGATGCAACCTCCGAATTGTACCATTCCAGCGCGTTCTTCGAGAGACATTGTCCGAGTGTGATTAGCCTCAATCTATCCCTCTTGGGACCTCCCAACTGCATCAAAGCCATCCATCGCACTATGCTCATCAACCACTCGTCGAACATGTCAAGATCATCTCGTCCATCGTAGCGGTCTGGTTCCTTCATCTTTATGCTTCTACTCGTCTCCAATTCCTCTCCCAACATCTCGTCAATAGTTTCGGTGATCCAGACGAATGAGTTGTCGACAACACGGCCTTTGCTATCCTTCGCGAATAGCCGATTATTAGTGGTTGTAGGGCCTCTGTTCTGTGTTTGGTTCGACGTTCTTCCCCTGGCATCTCCTTCGGGAAAAGGAGTCATTGATCGTGCGCGTCGATCCCTCGAAGATCGGTTATTATCTCGGTCTTCTTCATGGTCTGAATTTCCTCCATTTTCGCTATGGCCTGGTGAATCACCTCCACCATTTCCATCTGGTGGTCCTCCAGGAGGTCCTTGTCCGGGTGGGCCTCCGCCATGTCCTCCTTGACTAGGTGGATTTCTGCCTTGACCTCTCTGATCACCACTCGATCTTCTCTCTTCTCTGCGTCGATCGTCTGGTGGTTCTCGTTCTTGATGTGGAGGTCTGTCCCTATATGGCGTGTCTGGTCTCGAGGTACTTCGGCGATCGTATCCTCCAGCCCTATTCTCACTGCGTCTCCATCCCATATCTTCATCGAACGTATTTCGGGGTGGTTTCCCGGGATCTCTCTGGTCACCATCATTAAACCGTGTATCCTTCCGAGACCGGTATTGGCTGATGCTGTCAGTTTCCCGACGCCGTCCATTGTCCTCATCATTCATTCCCAATCGGTCTACCGCTGCCATTCTCCTTCCGTAGTCATAGGGTGTTTCTCCCTCTCGTTGTTTCTCCTTCAACAAACTAACAGCGGCATCCACCACTGGTTCAGGTGATCTCATCCTCAGATCATCCGTCATCGGGGTTATCGCCTGTGTCCAAGTGCTCGGACTCGTCGCTGGCAATCTGTACTCTTCCGCATCTAAACCCTGTTCGTACCGAATTTCGTTGTCTCGTAAGTTCTGAATTAAGGCTTTTAATGAAGTCCGAGTATCCTTTAGCTCATTCTGCATCCGCGTCATGTTTTCCGCTAAACCTTCCACATTTTCCGATATCTGTAGCGCCATTGTATTGACATTTCGAAAATAAATCCCGTAGTTACTGGGAACCGGTCGCGCTCCTGGCCCTGTAGCTCGAGAATGCTCTATTCCTTCCTCTCTATATCCCTGCTGCATCTGTTCCCCTTCTAAACCCTGCATTCCTCCCGTCGGTGAGGCTGTCCATTGCGCTGTCACCAGGTGGGGTGTTGATAAAGGAATGGGACTGATGCCGTGAGGTGTTGAACCTCCCGGCGTTGCCAGCAAATCATCTCGCGCCACCTTCGGGGTAGGCAGAGGTAATGACGGGATTCCCGGCGGCATCCGACTTGTAAGTCGATCGTCTTCACGGTTGTGATTGGACTCGTCGTCCGAGAGTCCTGTCCGCGTTGCTGGTGGTACGGTTTGCTGGGCTTTTCCTTTCGTTCTAGTTTGTTTCTTCGTTTGTGTCGCCATCTCGGTGTCACGAAGCGTTAAAAAGTGTAAAGTAATAAAGCAGTAGTTTGAACGAGTCTTAAATCACGAATCACCGACGAACGCTTGACTCGGTATATTCGAGTAACGACGTAGTGACTGTAGTGATTCAAGAGTGTCCTCCCGAATCGGTACACGCGCCCGACTCCTTCCAGGAGTCCGGCTTACTAATGTCCCTAATTAAGTAACTAAACGCCATCGTATCTAATCTATTTGATCGATCCTTACAGTAATATACAGACACAGGCACAAGCTCAGACAGATCTTCCAATCAAGATGATTGTTGCTTGCCGGGTCTTCTCGGATGTCATCATTCGGGTACAGCCACTACAACCTTCTTTGTCGAATCAAAACAGTCTCTATGAAACGTCCATTCAATTGAATCATTCTTCTCTCTCTTCTCCGTGAACAAATGGGGATCCTACATTGCCTACAATGTTGCCAGTGAATCACTTGATTCTATCGACGGGGGCAGTGCGGGAGTTTCATGTCGACTGATCTCAGGCCGTACGACTAGAGGGACACGATGGGGGCGGGATCCGGGGGGATGAGGTTGCGGAGTCCTGACACTAAGTCTCATGCTGACCTTCAATTTCCCCTACTCTCGATACCACATTGTGAACTTGGTCAAGATCGAAATGCAACGGTCCACCATGGGGTCACAGCGCAAGATGCACTTTGTTCGGGTCAAGAACATTCCCCAGTGGGTTTCAATAGCTCGAGCTCAAGGACCGTGCATGGTGGCCATGGAAAGTAGTTTCGTGAATGAGTGAGACAAGACATAGAAAGGTTGGTGGGTAGGAGTCGACTCCGCTTTGGGTACGGTCCAGATTGGGAAGCGCCAGTGCCGTGGCCCAGACCTCGAGCCTCGACCAATTGCAACTCGCCGCGTTGAGACTTATATTCTCGGACAATCCTCCCCCTCCGAGTCCCCCTCCTCTGCCACTCCAATTTCACCAATCAAGAGGGAACTCAGCCTTGCATCTTGTTTCACCCAGCTTCCGACTTTTAAATGTCTAAATGTCCGTTGTCATTGGCGTCCAAAAGTTGGGAGTTCCTTTAGAGGTCTGCGAACAGATCATTGAATTTACTGACGTACCTTTGCTTGGGGACTACGGCTGGGAATTCAAGGATAATCGGCGGAAGACTTTATATTCCTGCGCCTTGGTTTGTCGCGATTGGGTACCCAAGTCCCGCATTCATCTCTTTCGGTCAGTCCGCTTGTTTGACAAGTACAGCGCGACTCGCTTCATTTCTACCATCCTCACCAATCCTGGATTTGGTCAATATGTCCGCAGACTTGAAATTCGCGGGTTACTGCCCGGTGATTGGATCTATAAAGTCCATTGGCATCTCTCATCGCTCCTTTCTCGACTCATCCACCTTACCTACTCGAACCTCCCTGTTCTCAACCCCGTCTTCTTTGTTCTCTCTCCACGCTTCAATGTGATCACCTCTCTCAAACTTGATTTATGGTAAATCAGTCGTTCCGAGAGGTTATGCGGGTTCTCAGCAAGTTCACGAACCTACAAAAGTTGGAGATTAACGCTTGCCAATATGGACCCTTCTTTTGCCGTGAGACGATGAATGGGCATGGTCTGCTCTCTGTCAGGATAATCGATTCGCCGGGATATGGGGACTACATTCTAGTCGACGATGCAATCGATTGGCTTGCAAAACAACACCCGGCCAATTCTCTCAAGGAATTCGAATTCAAGTGGGATAACAATTATTCGTCTCTTCACAAATTGCATAGCCTCATGTCTATGCACACAGAGAGCATGATCAGATTGAAACTATGGGTACCCAACAACTATTGGATGAATCAGGAGGAGATTCTCGCAAGATGTCAGTTATGTTGACCATACTTACGAAAATTATCATTGATAACTTGCCTCACAGTATGCTCCACACTGGCGGTGTGCGCCAATCTAGAAGACTTTGGACTTGTGCTCCAGAGTTCTTCGTTTGCGCATGTAAAATCCCTCTTATCCTCTTTGCCGAAATCCGTTCGCCGTGTCGCACTCGAACATCCACAATTTGACGCCCTCCCAATCATGCATCGATTTTGGGCAAAGGAATCGCTGAGTGGACCCGAGCAAGAAAGAGGTCGCCAGTTTTGGAAAGAAGTCGATAGCACTTTTACTCGCTCTGCATACCCGAGGTTGAGATATTTCGAGATCTCGATCAAGACTGGACTCGAGTACGACCATTCTGGCTTCAAGAGGGAACTCGTCAAACGCGATCAGGATGGGATGTTCAAGCAACTCGTTCCTAACCTCTATCAACGTGGTGTTCTTTGGTGTTGTGACGACGAGGATATTGCGTATCCTTTGCTTCCATTCAAGGATCCCTTGGACTGGAAACGCCATGAGCGCCTCTTTCCATCCCCCTGGCAGTTCTGGAGCGATTAGGTGCTCCATTGGGAATGAGTATCGTGGTGGCGGAGGAGGAGGGGGAGGGGTTTCCACCAAAATCAAGCCATGGAGTCAATCTCGAGTACATCCCCACTGTACCACAGCCAGTGCCTGCCCCGTCGTCTAAATGAGTTCAACCAGCTCGCCAGATCCCAACACCATCTCATCCTTGTCCTACACTTTCTATTCCTACATTTCCTCGGTTGTGGGTTGAACCCCGAATACGACCCTCCTGCCGTTCCGACTACATCTTTTCGGCTTCCTAGATCACATCCTGATGTTCTTGTGCCGACTACCTCTCTTACTCTTCCCTTTGCCCTGCATCTCATTATGATTCTTAGCCACATATGTCGTCATGCCTTGTGTGATACGGGCCCATGGAGCATTTCGAATGTAGTCTTACATAGAGTTTCGTTTGTGGCCCATCTGCTTTTCATAGTCTCCTTTGGACATCGGTTGCACGCATCAAACCCCGACCTATATCTCACATCCAGCTCCTATTCCTCAATTGGTGTCTCCTTATGCTCACTTGTTCCGGTTACTTTCATCTGGATTCGTCTTTGACTCTACATGGTTTTCAAGCTCGCTGAATTACCTTTGTGTGGCTTTTCTTCTGCCGGGTTTTCACATGAGTGATAGTAACAATTGCGGTTGTGTAGAGTAGTTCAATGGCATCATCCATATCGATGGCACTTCGTTCAATATCGTAGTTGACCATGAGGTCAAAACATGATGCCGAGAGAACAGCACACGGTACGCGTTCTGAACAACGAACAAATCCGGGTAGATGCCTGCAACCAACGAAGACGATGCTCCGAGATCACGCTCAGCTTCCCCGAGAGTATCGAAAGGTCATTTATGACATCAAAATACATAGAACGAAGGGTGGAGCCAAAATAACATCCAAACCCCAAACCGTTACATACGTGAGGGATACCAAGGATACAGGCAATCCAACCCTCTCCTTTCTGAGCCCTATATAATACCAAGATGATATATTGTAATCCGGCTGAGTATATGTGGTGCTCAACAAGCTGGAGAGTTGTGTGTCGATACAGATGGAGCTATGGTTGGCATCACCGTTAAATGGGACACTGACAAGACAAAAGACGAACTTGAACAAGCAAGGTCGGCCTGAGGCTCATTGTCCGCTGGTAAGCGCTTCGGTAAGCGCTCAAGTAGTAGATCGGCCCAGACTTCTCAACCAGAACGTCCGTCGTCAACCTCCTCCCAAGGTTTCCCTACTGTTTCCCTCCGAGTCTCCGTCTTTGATCTTGGTCACGGTCCCTA
This sequence comes from Meripilus lineatus, assembly GCA_027627245.1. NCBI lineage: Eukaryota > Fungi > Basidiomycota > Agaricomycetes > Polyporales > Meripilaceae > Meripilus > Meripilus lineatus. The sequence continues at coordinate 66,156 of JANAWD010000138.1, read as the reverse complement.
CTCGTTTGGATGCTCTCTGACACGACTTTGGTTGCATAGCGCAGCGATGTTCCTTCTGTCTCTGGTGTCGATCGGTGTTCGAGGGAGAAGTGGTAGGAGCAATCCTTGGCCTAGACATCGTGGCGAGCATCCCGAGAATCACAAAAGCGACCATCCTCCTGGATAACCAGTCCGCCACCCAAGCTATTGACGAACGCCCAGCCAGACCAGGTCAATATCTCACTGATCTATTCCACACAGCCTTCGAACGCCTTCGTACCAAACGCCGAACTCTCAGGATCCATCTTGCGTGGGTTCCCGGCCACGAGGGAGTTGAAGGCAACGAAAACGGCGACGCTGGAGCCAAGAAAGCAGCCGAAGGCACCTCGACGACGATTCCAGAATACCTTAAACGTCTTCGCGATCTCCCCAAAAGTGCAGCGGCGGCCAAAGCGAAACACAAGCAGTTCGTCACGAAGGAGTGGATTAGTAGGTGGAGGAAGTCAAAGCAAGGGAAAAGGATCACGAAGTTCGACAACTCCAACCCTAGCACCAAACCGCAACGGGTGTACAAGGATCTAGCCAAACGATCATGCAGCCTGATCACTCAACTCCGTAGCGGCCACGTCGGACTGAACAAGTACCTCGCGAGATTCCACATCGTCGATTCCCCCAACTGCGCAGCGTGTAAAGTACCGGAAACGGTGGACCATTACTTATTTAGCTGCCGGGAATATCTCGACGAGCGCCATGTACTCCGCAAGGCCTTGGGAAGGACTCCATTGACGAAACGAGCATTGCTGGGACGAGGGGGGAAAAGAGAGGAGCTCCTAAAGTATGTGAACATGTCCAGGCGGTTTCCCCTGTGGGCGGACCACGGGTGAACCGCCGCAGAGTTAAGTCATTGAATCAAACGCTACACTGTCATTTACCCCGACTCAAATTGTATCTCTCACACCTAATATCTACCAACACTATGAGGCCCAACCTCATTCGGCACGCCATCAAGGGGCACGCCCAAACACACCCACGAGCCGCGCTGGCTAATCAAGGAAATCAACACGCATCGCATTTTCAACTACGACGACAAGCTATATTACGCCAAGCCTACGATTCGGACATGCTGGAAGGATGGCAGGGAAGGGAGGTGGAGCAGGGCGGAGGTTAGGATGGGAAGGAGAAGGATAGGATAGGAGATGGGGAGGGGTTTTCTCTTTTCTATTTTCTTCAGTTTCTCTGTTTCTCAACCGGTCTTGTGCTCGTGTTCTTGTATCGCTTTCATGTTGTCAGTGCAGGGTGTATGTCTCGTACGGAGTAGCCACGTGGGCCGTAAACGGCCCGAGCGCTACCATAAACACGGAAACCATCATCATCATCATCATCATCATATGCCTTGGTGTTATGTAGTTCCTTTTGAACGCTCATTTGATGCTTCTATTCTACGGAACCGAGTCTCAAACACGAGCTGCCGAAAATTCGCTTTCCAGTTACGAGATTTCCTATGGTTTGGATCGGGACAACGTCGTCTTGTTACTCACACTCACGCAGACCACCTTCTCGTGAGTTTTGTTCTTCCCCAAGTTGAACACAAATCTCAATTAGCCAAATTTCTCTGAAAGTTCGGATAATCTTTGCTCAATTAGCTCCAGGAGCACTAGAATCCTCTATTTGACGATAAACTCCTCTATAAGTAAGTACCTTGTTGTGTGCTCATCAAGTGTTCGTCGACGTCCCTGTCATCGGATTTAAGCATGTTGATGACATAATGATGCAGTATTTATCGCTTCCAGCAGTGACGCCGTTATCGGGCTCGAGTTGCCGCGGGGGAAGGAGGATGTGTTACCATTGATAGTGATCGATGGGCTACACCATTTTCACTCACCCTCACCATCTGTTGGACTCAGCAATCGGTACCTGGCCTCGTAACGACCTCTCATGGCTCGACATGCCAGCCCTCCCGTACCCCAGAAGCTCCCTGTAGAAATCTGCGAAGTAGTTATCGGGTTTGTAGACGTCCGGCCCCTTGGAGCCTCGCAGCAGTCGTTTGCCAATACTTGCCGAAGGACCTTATATTCCTGTATGCTGGTTTGCCGGAACTGGGTTCCGAAGTCTCGTATTCATCTCTTTCGTTGGGTGAGCTTGGAAAGCAAACGACAGGCTGCCAGTTTCATAACTACAATCTGTACTACTCCTCAACTCGGCGAATACGTCCAAGCTCTTGCAATCAGTCTACGCGATGATTCGATTTACAAAGTTCACCAGAGTCTCCCACCACTACTACCTAACCTCACTCACCTCCACTATTCGACTCTACCCGCGCTTCATTCCGTCTTCTTCATCCTACCATCTCGCTTCAGCACTGTCACCTCCCTCCGATTTCAGCATATAGAACAATTGTCATTCCGAGAGGTCGTGCGAATTCTCAATCGATTTCCAAATCTACAGAAATTGGAGCTTGCGAACTGCGTTTGGACGTCTCCAGGATCCTTTTACTGTCGCAGACCCAAGGATGAAACGTTTCCACTCCCCGCTTATTTTTCTGTCAGCACATCGCTATCCTGGTTCTCTCGTGGAGGAGTCAGCGGCGACTGTCAGCCCGAGGACACGATTCATTGGTTGATGAAGAAGCTGCCGCTGAACACGCTCAGCGAGTATCGATGCGATAATAAGGTCTCTAGGCCGAAAGGCCTCTGTCACTTGATGGAAAAACATTCCAAATCACTGAAACGTCTGGAGCTGCACTTTGGGCTTCGTAATTCCGAGCCCGAGTTGGAGAGTGAGCCGGACGATCTTGCGTCATGTCGGTGTTGATGTTTTTCTTCCTTTGAAGATATGTCTTCTGACAAACCCCCCTAGTATTTTCTGCCCTGGCTTCATGTCGCAATCTTCAAGACGTTGGGATCAAATTGGGGGAGCCAGAGATTGCGTCGTTGCCTCAAGTGATCGAATCCCTTCTTTCCTCCCTGCCGAGTTCCATCCGTCGCATCGAACTTCTGTTTCTGGTAAACTCTGAAATCAGGGAAATTTTCCATGTAGATTCAGACCAGCCCAAGTGGACCGGATGCTGGGACGCCCTTGACGCTGCTTTGGCTAGCGACAGGTTCCCGAACTTGACCTACGTTGAACTTGCAGTTGACACATCCATCGCCACCTACGGATTCGAGGATGGGCTTTTCCAACTGTACAAGCGTGGTACTTTGAAGCGATTTTTGCCCAAGCTGCATGGTCGTGGGATCTTGTGGTTCAGCGATCCGTACATTGACATGGCGTATGGGACAATAGGCAAGCCTTTGGATTGGGTACGAGGTGATCGTCTTTTCCCCCAGCTTCAGTGGCATAAGTCGATGAAGAGGCAGGGGGGAATAATCAGACCCCCTATGAATTCTTATGCCTGGAGATCGATGGGAGAGGATTGAGCTGTCCGCGCCATCGATCACCACCGGTCTGTCGGAGAACGCAGGCTGTCTTGCACACCATAATTGCAGTAGGCAACGATATCCAGCACATTCTAGACATAGTCGGTAATCTTGGCATAGGGTCCCTGGTATTTACATGAGCATACTACATCTATCACGCTTCTGCACAAGTGAGGCCGCATAATCTCGACATTGAATATCAATGCGATCAAGATCATTCTAGTGGGTAAGCTACGAAGACGTATTGCGAACTCAAAGTTGTTGAAGGAGCGACCTCGTCTTCTCAGATCGGGGTAATATCCGGCATTGGAAAGGTTTTGGATGGCTTGAGAAACGGGACCTCAGATGAGTGTCAAATGCGATTCGGGGATGTATGCACCTTGTTAACGAGTCATGGAACTCTGCTTTGGGAAGGATATCGTTGCCCTGGTCATCCTGGACTGGTATGATGTCGAACATGCTTAGAATAGAAGCAAAGGCAATCCACATCTCGGATTCCGCGAGCCACCGTCCTGGACAGATTCTTAGAATGTTCGTCAGCGTAAGGAAATGGAATAAATGATCCGTGATATTCACCGTCGACCGAATCCAAATGCGGCCTTCGGTACAGGTTCACCATTTCCGTCAGGCTTCGGAAGGTAACGCTCGGGGTAAAATTCGAAGGGGTCGCGATAGATATCTTCATTCGTGAGCATGTAGCTAATGTCAATTCCGCTGTTAATATTCGTCCTCATGACTCAGTCCAGTTGAGACATACCGAAGATTGGCGACAACCGTTGCGCCCTCTGGAATGAACATCCCCTCATAGATGTCGTCTTGCATGACTCGATGAGGAAGTCCTGGTAGGAAATGATCTCACGAGTCCAACTATTCACGAAAAGTTTTGCTTACCCAACGGAGCGACTGGGTACCACCTACGGGTAATGATATCAAGGACTGTCCTTCCAAGGACGTGTAGGACAAACCTTAGAACTTCATGCAAGACGCTACGCAAATACGGGAGATTCTCTTGATCCTCGAATTCGGGGAGCTGACCATGGCCAATGACAGTATCGAGTTCTCTTTGTGCTCTCTTCTGGGCTCTGGGATGCAGAACCATAGCGAGAAAGAATGTCTCCATAGCGGACCAAGTCTGAGGGGATTGAGTATAGGTCGTATGACATAGACGGCCAGAACCTACCGTTTCACCGCCAGCTGGAATTGAGGGTCATCAGATGCGATTCAAAGAGTTTTGTGTACAAATCCAATACCTGAGTACAGTTGGAAAGCTGCCACTTTGAGACGTTCCAGGTCTTCTTTGGTAGCTCCGTTCTGACGCGATAATTCTTGCAGATGAAGGGAAGAAAACGACTTCTGTGCCACCCCGTTTGACTAAATATACTATCAATGACCAAAGTGACTTCACCATGCGCTCTACTCACTAGATCTTGCTGGACGACGTCAAGACCATAATCCTTGATTGCCCTAACAAGAGGTCGAGCCCCTTTGACCACGACGACTCAGCAAATCATAATGGTTGGGGTAATATGAGTCAGGGAGCTCACCGTGGGCGAATTTGGAGAACCATGCGCCCGGGACCCAGGGAGGTATATATTTTACTTTCAAACAGTATCAGAATCCATGGTTTTTCGTGGCTGAACGAAAATGTGACGTACAAATTGGGAGGAAGTCTAAAATGTTCAGTCCGGTTACGCCCACTGCTGCAATGAGCTCATCAAGAATCTCCGCGTTCTTAAGGAATTTATCGTCGTCCGAAATGACCTTGCGCCCGTAAGAGATTTCCATCACTATAGCAGTAACATATCTAGGAATGATATGATGAGATAAACACCCTCCAGAGAACAATCAATATAGATCGCGACTGACCGTTTTGCATGGGAAGCGAATTTCTCTGGAGAACAAAACAGGTTCCGGAGTAGGATGCAGCGCTGAAAAAGCAGAGATCCGTGATACAAATCGCATTTCTTGCGTGATAACTGATCCTGAAAGAGCTTTCGAACTTTGAAAAATTCATTTCCATAGCTCAAGAACGACAAGAGGTCTCCCCATCCAATCCTTATGACAGAATAAGTCGAATGTTGCGGTAAAATGTAACATAATACCTCACATGTCAAAGAATGGCAGAGGAGGTCTATCACTGTAGATAACACCTCTTTTGTCCAATAGATCAATAGCCACTCTCTCGCTATTCAGAAGCACGATTGGTTTTCCGAGGACGTTTAAATAGACGATTTCGCCTGAACAGGTTAGATCAGGGCCAGGATATGCAAACTTCTGAAGAAAGGAGACATCGCAACATACCGTACTTATCACCCATCTCACGGTACACTCCTTCGTCATAAGAGGAAGGGACCGCTCGAAGGTGGCCTAGGATTGGCTCAGCCGGAGGACCTGGCGGGTACGGGGGCCGCGCTTTCCAGCTGAGTCTCTTTGATACCCAGAGGGCGAGTAGTGTGCAGACTATAGTCACAGGTACAATCCCAAAGATCATGGTAGAGTGAAAACTGCGATATCTTAGGTAACAATTGGGAATATATATCATGTACACATACACGCTCGTGGAGTATGGATACAAACTGGCATCTCCACGAGAAGCATTATGTCCTCCATAGCTCAGCTTGGCCATAAGGCATTGAGGTAAGGAGTAAACATGTTCTCGTTGTTCGCGGAGGTGGTCTGTGCTTTCGAGGAGCCGAGATGTCCTATGTCACGAATGCAGCATCCGAAATCAAAGAGTGAAGGAAGAGTTGCAGACGCACCATAGAGGATTTCCAAGGTGACAGTTCACTGAGATATGTTCCCCACAATGACCAATATTGACTCTCGGAATGTACTGGTAACACCGTTGCCAACGGAAGGGTGGATCGCAAAAATGGATAACTATACAAATGAATCATCAAAAAAGCACCCAGGGAGCGACAGGGAATGCACCGGTCATAGCCTATCACCGATTAGCTCCATACAGCTCCAGAGGGCCGTCTGGTTGCGAGGTTTTGTTCGATGAGTCAAAGGAAGGCACCACAAGCGTTAGAAGAATCCACCCCTTTCTATCCGTCACCTTTTCCTGAAATTGGTCAAAGGGTTGTGCATTGATTCTACGTTAGACTTATCATAGCGGGTTGCTGCACAGAGCCTGAGCATTTCGAACCCTGGAATTGACGCGTTGGCATCTACAGTATCAAAGTTTTCGGACATAAATTGAAACTGTTTACATACGGTCAATATATCACACAGTAGTAAAGGAATTCGCGTCTGTGGGATGGCGACGTCATGGGCGCCGCAAGTCGTTTCTACAGTCCAGCATATCGACACAACAAGAAAAGGGAGAATCACAGGAAGAATCCATCAAAATCTCACACGACCGGAAGATTCTTTGCGAGTTCTGATCTCGGCAGTAGAGAGCATTGAAATGGGGCAGGATGGCTGATTGATTGAGCTATATTAGAGATATCGAGTAGACGATATGAAACTCTGAATCATACGGACCTGATAAATCCTGTGCGAAATTCAGTTGGAGGAATAATGCTATTCCCGTCGCCGTCTTTTGTGGGGAGGATATCGAAGACAGCGATAAGGGTAGCCGCCACAATCCAGACCTCGCTTTCTGCCAAGTACTTCCCTGGACATTGTCTAGGAAGCAGGAAGCGTATCATGAGCACATGTACAACCCTGCTGGCAATAATATAAATGCCGTGGCGTAAACCCTACCGTCTTCCGAACCCGAATGCTAATTTAGGGAATGGCTCGCCATACCCCACAGGCTGAGGGAGGAATCGCTCTGGGTAGAAGTTAAGGGGGTTTCGATAGACGTTCTCATCAAGTGTCATACTCCTGTTCGAGATTAAAGGTGTCAGTTTGGACATACACAACAAATGATAGAACGGATCTCATACGGACCTTATGTTTGCGATCACGATCGAGCCCTTCGGTATAAACATGCCTCTATATTCATCATCCTCCATGACCTTGTGTGGCATTGCTAGAAAATTCTAAATCGCTGAAACGTTGCATCAAAATGTGCTGGACAAACCAAGAGGGCCTGGAGGATTCCATCTTTCATGACAAATGCCAGGGTAAGAGCAGGTTGTACACGATAGCGAGGACGCTGACCTCAAAACTTCATAGATCAAACATTTGAGGAATGGTAGCGAATCCCTGTCGCGAAAGTCTGGCAATCTGTGGGATCCTACAACGCTATCGATCTCTTCTTGGGCCTTCTTCTGGACTTTCGGGTTTAATAAGAGGGCGAGGATTAGGGCGTTGAGGACACATTTCGTCTGGTAATGGACGGTTAGCGCGGTATCCTCTCCCGTTGTCAGTACGAACCGAGTCACCCCCAGCTATTGGCGATTTAATCGTTTAATTGTTGTGGAACGTAAATTTGACGGAACTGACCTGTGTACAAATGAAACGCCGCATACTCAAGGCGTCGGAGCTCAGCTTGACTTTCCTTTCCATCTCGAGATAATTCTTCTAAGCTCAGAGACAGAAACGATGGTTTCGCTGTGCCTCGCATCTACCAGGATGTGACATCGCATGTGAAGTGCTAAAGAAAATAAGAAGCTGACCATCTCATTTTGTACATGATCAAATCCAAAACGATGCATTTGATGAAACTCTCCAAGTATTTCTATATTCGTTGTCGTTGAGCAGAGAATTAGAATGCGGTCAAGTCGTGGTACCTCTTGCGTAGCGGATAAACCATGCACCAGGGAACCAAGCTGGAAGGTATCGCACTGAGAGACGTCAACATTGATGCCACGATGACATAAATTCTATGCTCACATATCGGGAATATGTCAACAGGGTTCGAGTTTTGCGTGCCTAATTCAACTATGTGGTTGTCGAGTCTTTCTGCCATTTTCATGAAAGGGTCATCTTGAGATGTAACATGTTGCCCATATGCAATCTCCGTGATCACTGAAGCAGTGAACCTTGTGGAGAGTTAGTGAAGAGGGTCTTGACACAATAGATACCTTACTGTTGTATATGCTTCTCGAAATCCTCGGGAGACTCCAAGATATTTCGTGCCAGGGTCAACGTTTGCCGAAGCTGGGCTTCTTGAAATGTGGCGACACATTGGTTCGAGAGTCCTTTTTGGAAAATCTTGCGTGTGTCATTGAATTCTTTCCCATAAGGTAGGAACCCAAGAGTCCCTGTGTCGCATGACCAGCCAGTTCTGTTTGTAACCATTCATTCAAGTGAGGTTATATATCAGATCTGATGAGTGACCGAAGAGTGTTCTCACAATTCGAGCATGGGGAATCGAGGCCGATCACTATAAATCCCACTTCGCTTATCCAGAAGATCGTTGGCTGCTTCCTCACTGTTGAGCACAATAATTGATTTGTGTAACACATTCAGCCCGATAATATCACCTATGTGACATAAAGATGAGACGCAAGTACTAGACTCCAAGAGATGATTCGCACCGTAAACCTTTGACCAATCATGCAATACTATATGTCTATTCTCGAGCGAAAGAAACGAGATGTGGCCAAGTATTGGAAGCGACGTTGGACCAGGGGGAAAGCGGGGATGCTTTCTCAGTTTAAGGTAGAGGACCATAATGAGGAAGCAGGGGAGAGTCAAGGTCCACATGAGAGACATGTGCGGTGTGCTCAAGTCTAGGAGTGAGACTCGCGGAGCATCCTTCGACGGTTAGGGATTCCGGTGGCATTTATAGAGGGCTGCCACGACTTCCGTGTGAATTCCTGGAACAATACGAGAGTTCAGATGAACAAAGTTGGGTAACAAGGGGATGAAGAATGAACACTTACTGACACAACAAGCTTAGTCCTGACGTTCGTTCTCCAAAGATGACGGGCCGACACCCCGAAGGCATAGCGTACAGTGGCCAAAAACCGCGACAGGGACAGTCGCAAGTATACCAACGAAGCTACTCTATCTCTTGAATTGTTCTACACATTAAGCATTGGCACATTGCATCGCAAGAATATGCCGCCGCGGGAGTCAGTGCGACAGAACTCACGGATGGTTCCTTAATACGGGATAAACTTGACTCATTCTCTTCGGTTGAATATCAGTATACGTGTGATTCCACATGGAGTATTGGCGCAAATCGGGAAGCACAGCATACGCTGCGTCACTGCGGTTGGAAATCATGCATAGTAGTTAGTTGTTGAAGAAAGACTATGCCCTTGTTTATCGCAGATGTGACCTAAGTCATTACACCATTATCAACAATGCAAAGTGTTGCTCCCAATCAGACTGACAATAGAGGACATTCGGGTAAGAAAGAGGACGTACCTGCCATAGTTTATGGCGATCATCAGCCCCATTCTAACCTCCGAGGTCGAATGAGCTCAAAATGAGTCACTTGAAGACATTACAAGTGTTTGTAACACCCACCCCATTCCTGATCGTCGCATTTTCCTAACACAAGTCAGGTAGACGTGCCACATTCCATGAGCTGGGGTAACGCAGTATTAATCAATCGCCTTTCCAAAGGTGATGTCAGCGAGCGATTCGCACGTCTTGTTGGCGAAAGAGTGCCATTCTTCCGTCATGATGAGAACCGGTCAACGTTCTCCTCGGATTTCTTCACAATTGTCTGTTGTCATTGACATATTGGCACCGATATAGGCTTGAAGCCTTGCAAGTTTCACTCACCATCTTCGGACGATACAATGAGTTCAGTTGCAACTGTACATGCAAGAGGTCAGTTTGTCAGTGACAGCGCTTGCGATTATCGTGGCCCAGGCCCGATTTCCGATTCTCGGGCTTCTCGGGCATCGAGCATACCGCCGGGCCAAGGCTAAATACCCACTTTGACAGCAGCAGATTCAGAAGGATAAGAGGAAATAGTTGAGGCGAACCTACGACCTTGACTGGATGCATGTACAGCTCTGGAATTAGAAATCCAAAGGCTCAGGATCACACAGATATTCAGAGTACCTATATCAATAGTATCGGCAATTTGAAAGTTCTTGAACCTCATGTTACCGTAGGTACCCCAGATACAACGGTATCGCACACGGCTTAGAGGAACGTATATACACGCCATTTGTGAAGTCAGAGAGAACTACAACAAAATCATTCCCCTGCTTGTGAGACTAAACTCTCTGCGATGTCCGACCTCGGCCGAATGGTGCATTCAAATGGGAGAGGGTGGCTAGGTGCTCGATGAATGGTTTGAGTAGACAATGAGTTCCCAAGACGTACCTGGTGAGGCCTGTGTTGAATTCCTCAGGAGGTATGATATCGCTACCTTGTTCGTCCTTGGCAGGTCGAATATCAAACACAGTAAGAAGCGTTGCGAGTACAATCCAAACGCTGGACTCGGCCAAAAATCGGCCTGGACAAATTCTACTGAAAGGAATCGGCACAATCTCAAGGAGAGGAGGAGAATACCACCCACCGTCTTCCGAAGCCAAATATAACCTGGGGTTGTGGTTCTCCGAAGCCCTCTGGTTGCGGAAGGTAGCGCTCGGGGAAGAATATTGTTGGGTCTCTGTAGACGTTCCCATCAAGGGTCATACTCCTACATGAATCATTATGTATCGTAATACATTATACAAGGTCGTATTGTGTGAAAGGATATGAGCACGTACTGGATATTCGCAACTACGGTGGATCCTCTGGGTATAAACATTCCACGATACACGTCATCCTCCATTACTCGATGTGGAACCCCTAGAATTACGATTTAGTGACAGAAAGGACCACGTGTTCACATAATTCTCAAACCTAATGGAGCAGGGGGGTGCCACCTATCACGATAAAAATCAGATAGAACGTATTGTGATATACGCGCAACCCACCTGAGACTTTCATACATGAGACACTCAACGAATGGTAGAGAGTCTCGATCACTAAAGTCTGGCAATCGACCAGACCCAATCACTCTGTCTATTTCTTCTTGCGCCTTTCTCTGAGCTTGTGGATGGAGAAGAAGTGAGAGAATCAAAATGTGAATAGTCGCTTTCGTCTGAGGGAGGTTAGGATCAACTGTTTAGAATAGAAATGCCGATACCGACCGTCTCAGATCCAGCTGAGATGCTCAGTTCAACGTGTCTGGTAGGGATAGGGTACGTATGGTGTGAGCGCACCCGATATAATAGAGAAGGCAGAAGCTTTCATGCGATGAAGCTCTGTTTCATTCTCTTTTCCTTCACGAAGCAGATCCTCCAGATTTAGGGATAAGAAAGATGGCTTCGCTGTACCAAGTGCCTTAAGGGACATTAATCTCAAAGAATGGCTTTCAAAATAGTGGCTACATACCATCTGCTTTCGTACTTCATCAAAACCGTAGTTTCGCATACGTGTATATATTGGGAGGTTCTCTGAAATTCCTGTCAGAATCCTCCTTCCAGAGCCAGGCGGGTAGTACGCAAGAAGCGATGCACTTACTCTCCGCATACCGTATGAACCACGCACCAGGGAACCACGACGGTAGTTTCTGCACTACCAATGACAGTCGGAATGACTCATGGATCGAACACTGTACCAGCTAACAAACCTACACGCAGGAAAGAGATCGACGGGGTTGGAACCCTGACCACCCACCCCAGCAAGCAAGACGTTCATTGTGGTGACCATCTCGAGATATGGATCATCTGCAGAAGTTATGTGGTGACCGTACGCTATTTCCGCGACTACCGAAGCAGAGTAACTTCGACACGTCAACGTGAAGCCCGCTTTTGAACCCTATTGAAAGAGAAATGTACATACCGTTGTAAATGCGCTTCTAAATTCTCTGGTGTATTCAAGAGGTTCTGCATCAAGACCAAGGCTTGCCGACTCTGGTTCTCCTGGAAGATGGCAGACGCTTGGCGTGAAAGCTGTTTCTGGAATACTTTCCTTGTGTCGTGAAAGTACTTGTTGTAAGGGAGGAACACCAACGCTCCCGTAGTCCACCCCATACTGGTGGTGATCAATATTTCCGTTAGTTCGCACTGGTAACAGTCAGCATAACAACAAAGATTTACAGTTCGAGCATTGGGAAACGCGGTCTATCGCTATAAATGGCGCTTCGCTTCTCCAACAAATCGCTTGCCGACTTTTCGTTGTTCAAGACGATTATCGATTTTCGCAATGCTTTCAACCCAACAACGTCACCTGGGTCGAAACTGTGAGTGGAACACGGCCAATAATCACGAGAAACGGACCATATATCTTTGACCATTCATGAAACTTCAGATGTTGATTCTTCAAAGGCAATGATAGTAGGTGCCCGAGTATGGGGAGAGATTGGGGACCCGGAGGGCGACTGCGATGCTGAGACCGTCGCCAAAATAGATACAGTACCAATAAAAGGGAAGTAAGCCAGGCAAATGTGAAGGTCGAAAATACCATCGTCGACGGCCCTTGACGAAGACCTCGAAGATGGAGAACGTGTGTCCAGCGCGGACCAATGTGGCCAGCTGAGCAACCTTAAGACAGGGAAGGTTTCCGCGCTACAGGTGTGGCGTAGTGACAACTTTAAATGCATGAGGGCATGAGAAATATGTCCAGGACTGGAGACGATCAGACAGAGATTTCGTAATCTGTCATGTATTCCTCTCTCCGGAAGCGGCCAAGGCACGTCACATTGATCACGGAGAATTCTTTGTCCCTTCCAAGTCCACGATAATGTGATCTGCAGACACAACATTACCTTACAGTGCGCCTCTGTGCGAGAATATCGGCTCTGTTCTCGCACGTTTCCCGAAGACCGTAACACACGCCACAATAGATCCCGGTATCGTATCTACAGTGCAGACATCTGATATCAGGAATCGAGCCCACTGAATACTCAATATGCCATTGATTACACCAACCTCCTGTATGACATAGACTGGGAAAAGGGCCGTCAAGATACGTATTCTGGAAATCGACAGGGTCAGAAAGCCGCGCAGATTCGCTGTGATCTCAAAGATTTTGAAGTAACAATTTCGCTTTCTCGGATCGGGGTACTATACGACACTGGAAGGGTTTTGGGTGACTGAGGAAAAGGCACCTTAGATGACTGAAGGGTGCAGTTCAAGGATTTACGTACCTTGTTAGCGAGTCATGAAATTCTGCCTTTGGAAGGACATCGTTCCCCTGGTCATCCTGGATTGGTTTGATGTCGAACATGCTGAGAATAGAGGCAAAGGCTATCCACATTTCAGATTCTGCCAGCCATCGTCCTGGGCAAATCCTGAGACCTCTCGTCAGTTCAAGAAAAAGCAACAAATGATCGTAAATCTTGACCGTCGACCGAATCCGAAGATCGCATTGGGAAGAGGTTCATTATTTCCGTCAGGCTTCGAAAGATAACGCTCAGGGTAAAATTCGAAGGGGTCGCGATAAACATTCTCGTTCGTGAGCATGTAACTAATTAAAATCATGTGGTGAACATCCGGGCTTATTTGCTGCAGCATAGGGTAGACATACCGGAGATTGGCGACAACTGATGCACCTTCTGGAATGAACATTCCTTCATAGATGTCGTCTTGCATGACTCGATGAGGAAGCCCTGGTGGTGAGAGGGGAATGACCACGAGCCCAATTATCCACGAAAACGTATGCTTACCCAACGGAACGACTGGATACCATCTTTAAGTGATTACATCAAGGATCATTCTCTCGAAGGAGTGTAGAACAAACCTTAGGACTTCATGTACGACACAACGCAAATACGGGAGATTGTCCTGATCCTCGAATTCGGGAAGTTGTCCATGGCCAACAACGGTGTCAAGTTCTCTCTGTGCTCTCTTCTGGGCATTTGGATGCAGAACCATAGCGAGAAAGAATGTCTCCATAGCAGACCAAGTCTGAAGGGATTGAGTATGGGTCGTATGACATAGACGACCCGACCTACCGTTTCACCGCCAGCTGTAATTAAGAGTCATCAGATGTGATTTAAAAGCTTTTCTGCACAAATCCAATACCTGAGTACATTTGGAAAGCTGCCACTTTCAGGCGTTCCAGGTCTTCTTTGGTGGCCCCGTTCTGACGAGATAGTTCTTCCAGATGAAGGGAGGAAAACGACTTCTGCGCCTTCCCGCTGGACTGAGACACATCATCAATGACCGAAGTGACTTCACCACAAGGCCTACACACCATATCTTGCTGAACGACTTCTAGGCCATAATCCTTGATCGCCCGGATAAGAGGTCGGGCCCCTTTTGCAATGATTAATCAGAGAATGGTTGGTGAATACGGGTCAGAGAGCTCACTGTGGGCGAATTTGGAGAACCATGCACCGGGGACCCAAGGAGGTATATATTTCACTTTTAACCAGAATCTGGATATCAGATTATTCAAATCCGGATGAAGACGCTGCTTACAAATTGGAAGGAAGTCCAAAATATTCAATCCAGTTGCGCCTACTGCTGCAATCAGCTCATCCAGAATCTCCGCATTCTTGAGGAATCTGTCGTCGTCGAAAACGACCTTTCGCCCGTAAGAGATTTCCAACACCACCGCAGTAACATATCTAAGAATAGTGTCACGAATCAACATTCTCCAGAGAACGACCATCACAGACCGAGGCTGACCGTTTCGCATGAGAAGTAAATCTATCTGGAGAGTCAAAGAGATTCCGAAGTAGGATACAACGCTGGGAAAGCTGAATGCCGTGGAACAAGTCGCACTTCTTGCGTGCTAATTGATCTTGAAAGAGCTTTCGGACTTTGAAGAACTCATTCCCATAGCGCAAGAACGACAAGACGTCGCCCCATCCAATCCTGGTGACGGAATGAGTCCGATGTTACAGTAAAATCTAAAAAGGATAGCTCACATATCAAAAAATGGAAGTGGAGGTCTATCACTATAAATTACACCCCTTTTGTCCAAAAGATCGATAGCAACTCTCTCGCTATTCAGAAGCACGATTGATTTTCCAAGGACGTTGAGATATACGATTTCGCCTGAGCCAACCCGATCAGTACTCTCGATGAAAGCAAACTTCAGAAGAAAAACGACAGAGAAACGTACCATACTTATCACCCATCTCACGGTATGCTCCTTCGTCATAAGAACTAGGAACCGCTCGAAGGTGGCCTAGGATTGGCTCGGCCCGAGGACCTGGCGGGTACGGGGGTCGTACTTTCCATCTGCGTCTGTTCGACACCCAGAGAGTGGTGAATAGTACGCCGACTATAGTCACTAGTGCAATCCCAGAGATCATGGTGTTGGAGTCAAAATCGCAATCAGCTTGAATGACAGAACGGAATTTATACCGTGCATAAGGACGCTCATGGAGCATGGGTGCCAATTGACATCTCCACTAGAAGCATTTTATCCTCGCTCGGCTTGGCAGTGAGGCATGGCAATCGAATCTGAGGAAATATAAATTGTTATTGATCAAGGAGGTGGCCCGTGGGATCGAAGAGCCAAAACGCTGGATCACAGAGAGGGAACCCATCAACGGAATTAACAAGAGAGAGAGCTCAAGAAACATAGAGAACGCACCGGAGATATTCAATAGCACCAATTAACTCCACTCAAATCCGGGAGGTCGTCTGACTACAATGTTTCATTCGATGAGTCAGAGAAAGACACCACAAGCGTTAGAAGAACTCACCCTTTCCTATTCGTCGCGTTTTCCTGAAACCGGTCAAGGGGACATGCCATAATCTCTGCTTTCAGGTTAGACGGCACTATTCAATCAGCACCCCGAAAATTCAAGGAGCAAGTCGCCCATCGAGTTGGCGGAAGGGTGTGAGGATGAGAACAACCTCGAATGTCTCCAAGTCAACAAGGGCGCCGAGATGTCAATATCGCCAAGCTGGAAGATTGATGATAATCCTCGTAGTTGTAAAGGGGTATTGGTGAAGTATCATTGGACGAGGAGGACTGCATTGATTTATGCGTTATTTATGGCCAGCACTGTACTGCGTGGTTTAGCCTGAGACTCGCACTTCGAGAGGACCGACGCTGTCGGGTTGAGCGCTTATTAGCCGCGTGGCATTGCCGCCCAGGCCCGATCACTCGGTTCTCGGGCTTCGGAGGCCGGGGTATTCGGGAAGCTGGGACGCGTTGGACAAGTACGACAGCGCTATCCAATGCCCTTAAACCCAACACAAATGTCCTCACTTAGGAGAGACACCCATACTTGTCTGATGAGATGATCAAAAAAAAAGATAAAATGATATAAAATACAATAATCTCTCATGGAACTTCTTCGGTTTGAAGAAAGTCGGGGAGTATTTTGAAGAGCATTCGAGGCATACAATAGACGTCCTCATCGACTTACAAAAGTAGACTCTTCGCTTTGTCCGACCTCGGTCGAATGGAACATTTGAATGGTGCAGGATGCCTAGACAAACCATCAGAAACTCCGGCATCCGAAAACACGAGGACTCCAACACGTACGTAGTAAGGGCAGTATGAAACTCTTCAGGTGGCAAGGCATCATTCCCATACTCATCCTTTATAGGCCGAATATCAAATACAGCCAGCAGTGTAGCCAACACAATCCAAATACTAGCTTCTGCCAGATGCCGTCCTGGACATACACTACAACATCGAAGGTCAGTCAATCTGTTCCTGGATAAACGGAGCGCATATACCGTCTCCCAAAACCAAACACACAATCAGGGTACGGCTCGCCGAAGCCAGCGGGTTGTGGTAGAAGTCTCTCAGGGAAGAAAGTATCGGGGTCTCGATATAGCTTCTCATCAAGAGTCATGCTTCTACTCCGGCGCATTAATTCGATCTTGGTTAGTCTGCTATATCGCGGGCAATACGGGTGGTACACACCGGATGTTCGCGATTATCGTTGTTCCCTTAGGTATAAACATTCCTTTATATACGTCGTCTTCCATTAATTGATGGGGGACCCCTATACTCAAGGTTCAGCCAAAACGAGCCAAAACGACAAGTGCCTTCGAATGATCCTGACCTAATGGAGCAGGTGGATGCCACCTACAATCAAAAGTCAGAGCGAACGAACTAACGAAAATGAGGGACAGACCTTAAAGCTTCGTACATCAAGCATTCAACGAAGGGGAGAGACTCCCGGTCGCCAAAATCTGGCAAACGCCCAGACCCGACGACCTGGTCGATCTCCTCCTGCGCCTTTCTCTGAGCCTGCGGGTGAAGCAGAAGCGCCAATACAAGAGTATGAACGGCAGAGCTCGTCTATAATACATGTTCAAATGGTAGACAAAGGGCCTGGATTACACACTTACTGTTTCCGTGCCAGCTATTCGGAATGAGCAATGCGCCAACAAGATATCACGACATCTGACATCTGAACTCACCTCCGTATAAAGAGAAAGCAGACGCCTTCAGACGTTCGAGCTCGTATTCATTTTCTGACCCTTCCCTCGCCAGCGTTTCGAGATTCAGAGACACGAAAGACGGTTTCGCTGTACCATTGGCCTGAATGTGCCACGTCAGAGATGTGTCATGAGATTTTCAACAGAACGCACCATTTCTTTCCGTACTTCGTCAAACCCATAGCTTCGCATATGGCGATAGGTTGGATACGTTTCTATATATCTCATCAGCAAACCGCATATATTCAAGTCTGCACGATCTCCATTGGATTTCCAGACTCACCCTTTGCATAGCGTATGAACCATGCTCCAGGAAACCACTCTGGTAACTTCTGCACTACAAGCGAGACACATCAAGCTTCCCACCCAGAATAGCGCAACCGGCTCGACTCACGAATCGGGAAGAGATCGACAATATTGGAGCCTTGTGGCCCAACGCCAGCAGTCAACTCATTTATCTTCTCGGCCATGCGAAGAAACGGATCGTCCTCCGAAGTTATATGGTGACCATATGCGATCTCCATAATGACCGACGACGCGAAACTTCAGACTGTGATTTGAGCACAGATACATAATTGAGAGGGAAGTGCATACCGCTGTAGATGCGCCTCCAGTCCCTCAGGGCACCGCAAGAGGTTCTGAGCGAGGATAAACGCCTGTCGAGCTTGGTTCTCCTGATATACGAGGCATGCTTGTCGCGAGAGTTGGTTCTGAAAGATTTTCCTCGTCTCATGGAACTCTCTCGAGTACCGAAGGAACACAAGCGATCCCGAAGTCCACCCCATACTACTCGGCAATGATTCGGTCAGTCGGAGTGGTCTGCAACCACATAGGGGCGACTCACACTTCAAGCATAGGGAAACGTGGTCTGTCACTGTATATCACACTGCGCTTCTCGAGAAGATCTCTTGCGGCCTCTTCACTGTTTAACACTACAATGGACTTTTGAAGGACTCTCAGTCCGATGACATCCCCTGTGGGTTGACGTTAGCTAAGTCAGACGGTAGGTTACAGGGTATAATTACCAAATGTCTTTGACCATTTATGAAATGTCAAGTGTTGGTCATTCATGGGTATCGACAGTAGATGTCCCAATATTGGAAAAGATCGCGGACCGGGTGGAAAATCATGGTTCCTGCGCCATCGTAGGAATAGCAGCAACAAGAGAATAGGGGTCACCCAGAGGTAAAATGGGACCGAGGACGACATAGGGTCCTTCAATTTGTCGACAACTTTACAGTATTTTGAAGAAAGACAGCGTTCGTAATGAGCGCAAAGATGGAGGGATGCAGAGAAGGATTCGATGCTGGTCGGAAATGCCGAAAAGTCTTATAGGGGACCTTCAGCGCCGGTGAGACAACACCGATTTCAAGGCCATGTTGATTGGACAGAACGGAGCAGACCCTGGGGTAGAACGGGGAACAAATGCACTGTGATTATTGGGTTGTGGGGAAAGAAGGTTTCGAAAAGGACAGGCGGAGTGGCATTTATTGACGTGGAATGTACAGTCGCAAAGGTGCGCCGGCGCAACGATCGCGTGTGAAGCCGTCATCGCCGAAATTAATACCCTCGAAAGCTCTGATACGTACTCTGTCGAAACAACATCTCATCACGAGCATACAGCAGGCAACACGAATGAAGCAACCACTGGCAGGCCTCGTGCATTCATGTTACCCGAATCCACCCAACCTAGCACTCTGGCCACGGATCTGCGCGTGCTAACATCTCGGGCGACAGTCATAAACAAAAGAACACACAAAACGCGAGGGATGACGTTGGTGCCACCAAACCGCAGAAATCAAAAGATGCGTACCGTTCTTTCAGAATCTCAAGTTGGCGACTCCCTTGACGCCCCCAAAACAATCTCTTTCATGGACCCCGGCCCAGGTTGGCCTCAAGCTGATCTTTCACAACTCGGATTCGCGACTCACAGGTAGCCCTTGGGCACGAAGTAATTGAAGTATATTGTAGAGATATTTCGCATAATTGAGACCCGATGTGAGGACAGGAAGGTTTGGGAGGCAAGCGAACGAAGCAAGGCAAGAAGCAGTGGTCTGGACTCTAAACCAGTCATGGAATCTTATTACGTCATCTTACATAATCGACGCTTCGCCTGCCGAAACGTGGCTGAGCCCAGCTTGCGATCAGGTTCGACCATCTCGCAAAACCTCGATGGGTATTTCAGTCATCTTCGAGTTGCCAGCATGGCACTGTGCACAGAATTTACAAACACTACTTTCAACAATTTCTATGACCTTGCAAGACACCAATACGACTACAACGCTAACCGCTACGGCACTTTGGTTCTCATTTTCTTCCTACGGTATGTACAACTCGAGCTGAGCCCACCTGATCCGTACGGGTCACTATCAAATCATCGCTAGTATTGAGGAACACTGACTGTCATTATCTTTTTTCTAGATAGACCCGGGGTTGCAATAGAAGCAACCCATGTTATTGTCGATACCCGCAGCCAGATTGCCACCTGGGTAATTGAAGGGCTGGTGAACGAATTTTGTGACATCGCATGCATTGCCGCTAAATACGCGATGCTCGATCAGCTCCTCATCCACGCACGACGGGACACATAAACACAAAATTCAACTTACCCAAAAAAGAGACACCATCCACCTTGATCGGGTCCTACTGAGGTAATTCGAGTGACCCAGGCAGGATCAGGGTAAATTGCGACGCTGATTGGGTAGCAGGCGTAGTAGCAAGAGCCACTAAAGTTGGCACCGTCGCAAATGTAGACACCTTCACAGATGCGTTTATCTAGGTCGCGGTCTGCGATGATTCTGTCTTCTATGTTCAACGTTGCGACTTTGGCCCTCAATTCATCGTATGGGGGGGGGGGGGGTCCGGCCAGAATGTACGCATCAGCATTGACATGTTGGCTCGAGCCTGAGGACCGTTGAAGTTTCTCACTGATTTATATACCCTCAGATTCGCGAACAACTGATGGAAGTTAATCCCATTCCCTCCGCTGGACGCTCTTCTGGGGACGTATCCCTCATTAAGACCCATTCATGAACGTGTACCGTCTTCAAGGAGAATCACTAGGATGAACTTCCCGAGCGCCCCGGCATCGGACACTTCATGTGCGCACCTACAATCAAGGAACATTGTGGTGAAGTTGTCGTGCAGAATGTCCGACAATATCCCTGCTCTACACCGTCGGCGGCAAGGTGCCATTTTTAGCAGCTCGTGCCTACTCTCGTGCATTATCAAGTTCCCGAACCCCTCAATTGTGATGTATGGCTTGCCATATCAAAACATGGACACTGGATAGGATATATCGCAACCAGGCTCAAGTCAAACGGACTAGGATAGGTAAAATGCGGGCGTCCATGATTCAGTGGACCGTAAATGGACCCCCGGCAATTTCCACGAGAACGTCTCAGGCTCTTTTCGAACTTGAAGAGTATCGGAAGAGACTGAAGGGAGTCTCACTGACCCTGTTTCTCGCGCTCAAGCAACTTCAGATTTGATCATCACTCGTCCATTATTCCTAGTAGAAATTGCTATCCAGCAAACATAGCTCTCCCCAAAACTCGTACTTGTACGTCGCTACTCTTTACAACACTTCATCTCTAAAATCATCTCAGGGCAGATGGTCCTACTTTACTACTCCAACATGTCCGTCAACTCGCCGTCTATCACAGGACCACACAACTTCCCTCTACCCTTCTTCCGAGTCCCAGGCCAGTCGGCCTTAGGAGGAAGGGCTGCAGGTAAAGCAACCCATATTATTGTTGATACCAGGTGCGAGATTGCCACCTGGGTATCCGAAAGTTTGGGAAGCGAACTTGCTCCCATCGCAGGCGCTCCCACTACAATAGACTCAATCAGCACTCTGCCTCGCTGCGTGGCAATCGCTCGCCAAGGAATTCGACTTACCCATAGAAGGTACATCGCCCGCCTTGATCAGGTCCAACTGAAGAGATTCGAGTGACCCAGTAGGGGTCAGGGAAGATGGGATCGTTGATTGGGTAACAACCGAAGTAACAGCTCCCAGTAAAGCTTGCGCCGTCACACATATAGACACCCTCGCAAATGCGTTTCTCGAGATCGCGGCTTGCGATGATCCTGTCCTCGATATTGAGTGTCGCGACCTTGGCCTTGAGTTCGGTGTATGGAAGGGGGCCAGCGAGGATGTATGCGTCAGCGTTGGTCTCGGCATGGGTCGATGGAGCGACGTTTGGAGCGGCAGCGGCGAACGCTGCTGAAATGAGAGCGAGGAAGATGGATACGCGCATTGTTATGGATGGTGGTTGGAGCTTGTAGATGTGTGGGCAGTAGATGCGTTGGGTTTCTGAGATTCCGCTGAGGACCTTGCTGAGTCCAGTGTATTCTCTTCATTTAAATACACAATAATCCATTAGGATACAAGCAAGTCGATTTCCCTATTGGATTTTCGCATCATACAGACTCCACCTTATGGTGCATGCCTCCCCAGGTTCATGTAAGCGTAGGTACTTGATGACAACCAGAAACTCCTCTGACATTCGCCAGCGCCCCGGTGCCGGATAGTTTGTGTAGGTAGGTACAGCTATAGTCATGGCATGGCAAGCCTCACACGTGGTGCACATGGTCCGACAATACCCTTGTGTTGTTCTCTCAACACAGGTACTGTTCGGACATGATTCATACTTGCACACTCAGACATCAAGTACCGGCACTCTTCGAAATGTGGCGCCCGTCCCACGATAACCGATCTCCCCGAGTTCAATTCCCGGACATACACCGGAGAGGTTCTGTAGAACGACCGCTCCGGAGTCATTGGAATGATTTGGGAAATGCGGGAGCCTTTATTTCGTGATGATTTGGCAGATCTCGGACATACCGCATTGCGTTCCGGGGGTCAGAGGCAACATCAGTTCATGTAAGGACCATAGCCTCCCTAAATGAGCCTTGGTATCACCTACTTCGGTTGATTAATGCTCTTCGGAATCTACGAACAATTGCGCATCGTGGAGTGCTCGGAGAATGACACCGATAATGCCTACTGATTCGAATGTGTGTCATCTACAAGTAATGGAGGCCTGCCTTACAAACCCTCAGTGAGGTAACGATCGAGAACACGTGTGATAATGTCGCGGCATAGGTTGTACACTGTGGTCTGACTGTATGGAATCGGTGAGGGGCACTTGCTAGATATGATTCGTAGATCACAGCCTATAACAGCAGGGAAATATTGGAGTCGTATCGGAGTCTCTTATTGAATGACGAGGGTCTTGGCGACCTCTGACCTAGGTCGAATTGTACATTCAAAGGGTACGGGATGACTTAGAGAAACACCATGAGAGAATGCTCTCAACACAAATGTATGCCGACACACCTTGTAAGTGAAGTATGAAACTCGCCAGAAGGCACAATATCATTTCCCTCCTCATCTTTTGCAGGAGAAATATCAAAAACGGCGAGAAGCGTTGCCAGTACGATCCAGGTGCTAGACTCAGCCAGATATCTACCGGGGCAGATTCTGGTCGGGGTCGTGGAGATCGATTTAGTACTTCCAAAAGAAGGGAGTAGTGAATTGTAATCTCACCGTCTCCCAAAACCGAAAACGTATGTTGGGCGTGGTTCCCCAAAGCCCAAGGGTTGTGGAAGAAATCGCTCTGGGAAGAAGTCGTACGGATCTCGATGAGTACTCTCATCCAGAGTCATGCTTCTACTCGAAAATAGACTCGTAAGATCATGATTGGGATGTGACATCCCCAACACACCTGATGTTTGTAATCACAGTGGATCCCTTGGGGATTAACATGCCACGATATTCGTCATCGCACATCAGTCTATGTGGGAGCCCTTGAAATGAGGAATAAGTCTGGCTTCAGTATCCTGGAAGAGTTCAGAGTAGAGCTCACCAAGAGGGGCTGCAGGCCTCCATCTGGTGTGAAATAAAAAAAAATGAACACGACATGAGATAGTTGGGATAACATGTGCCCTAAACAAACCTCAAGATCTCGTACATCAGACACTCCACGAATGGCAGCGATTCTCTGTCGCTGAAGTCTGGCAACCGTGAGGATCCAATGACTTTGTCAATCTCTTCTTGTGCCTTCTTTTGTGCTTCAGGATTTAGCAATATGGCGAGAAACATGGTATGGATAGAAGATCTGGTCTTAAATGAACTTCGAATGAAACCCTGCCACTTCAATCTTGAAGGAAGTACACACTGTTTCACCGCCAGCTTTGAAAGGCGAGCCGTATAAGTGACAAGTATCCATACGCGATTCAGTGTTCGACTCACCACCATACAGGTGGAACGAAGAGAGTTCAAGACGTTTGAGTTCTTCCTCCGTTTCTTCCCCTTCTCCCGAGAGGTCCTCAAGGTTTAGGGACAAGAAAGACGTTTTGGCTGTTCCCTTTGCCTGAAAATCATTATATTTCCGAGATGCCATCAATGAAATGAGGACATGACTTAATCGTGGTCGTACCATTTGTTCCCGGACTTGATCGAAACCATATCTCTGCATCTGCAGGAACTCGGGAAGTATATCTACAACCTCAGTTGTTGAACGCCCATCGATACAACGAGCATGATTTAGGTGATTTACCTCTTGCGTAACGAATGAACCATGCCCCAGGGAACCATGGGGGCAGTTTCTGGACTAAGGATATCTGGTACTTAGCTCACTAATAGAAACAAGGGCTAGTAACTCACGTATGGGAAACACGTCAACGGGATGGGTGCCTTGCATCCCCACATCAGCAATAAAGGTATTGAGCCTGTTTGCTATCTGTAGATACGGGTCATCATCCGAGACAACGTGTTGTCCATACGCGATCTCCATGAGAACGGAAGCAGAAAATCTTCCAAAGAGTTAATGACATTGGGAGATTTGCAGTGTAGCTCATACCGTTGTATGTGACTCTCGAACTTCTTTGGCGCTTCTACCAGATTCCGTGCCAGAATTGCAGCTTGCCGGCATTGAGTTTCTTGGAAAATTGCGGATGCAGAACGTGAAAGTTGTTTCTGAAAGATTTTCCTTGTACCGTGAAAACTTTTGCCATATTGGAGGAACGCAAGGGTGCCTGTGGTGGATACCCAACCCATTCTTCATTCAAATAAGTCATGTCCAGAAAATTGAGACACCGAATTGATCCCACTTGGAACTCACATCTCAAGCATCGGAAAACGCGGTCGGTCGCTGTAAATTCCACTACGCTTGTCTAGGAGGTCGTTCGCGGCCTTTTCACTACTAAGGACGATGATCGTCTTTTGTAACACATTCAACCTCATGACGTCCCCTATCTTAACGATGAGTGGAAGATAATAATCGGAGACAATATCCATCGGCCATACCGTATATCTTTGACCACTGATGGAACGTTTCATACTGATCTTTCGGGGGGATAGAGAGCAGATGCCCCAGAACAGGAACAGACGGAGGACCTGGAGGAAGACAAGGGCGTTTGGATAGTCTGTGAATAGCATACAGAGATAGGAACGGAAGAGAAAAGAGGATCCACGAGAGTGCCATTCTACTGTCCTTTCCACAGATTATCACGATTTACCGGGAGGAAGGGAATACGCACATTTGGCACTTCATCGAGGGTATTAATGAAAGAATCAGCGCTAAAGTGGTGATATTCGTCCATGAGGCTGAGACCCTGAGTTGCAGAAACCAAAACAGCGAGCCCTGCGTGAGATGCGGGTCCTTGAGGGAGGAAATGTGGGGAGGCCCAGGTTAGAGATAGAGGATTCCTATTCGCGACGGCTCTGATAGGAGTAGTAAGTATTTGGTGACAGGGTCATAGGGATACTGAAAGATACGGGCTCAGATCAAGGATATCGAAAAGGGTTTGTATGTGTACTTTCATGGATTCTGCTGAACCGTTGAACGAGAGAGAACTCTCTCATCGGCGTCATCATAGGCGTGGGAGTTGTTAGGGCCTGGCCCTGGATGAAGCCACGTGGCGCCCGTCACCACCACGCCGGGGTCGGAACAGGCAAACTTTTCTTCATGGATCAATATCTGCATGAAGGGTTCAGAGAGGAGACCTCAACCTAGCAGACCTGACAGGGAAAACCTCGTCTATGCAACCTGCCAAGGCACGTCCCAGTCATTCATACCCACACACCCCTAACAAGGACTTGACAGATATTGCCATAAGACGATGCAATCATGTTTCTCAGCCCGGGATCCAAATGTGCTTTCCAGATTTCGTTGTGGTTCCAGTTGGTATGTATGCCCACCACTTTCTTATGGAGGGGGGCATAACGCCGGATAAGAGATGACAACATTTGGTACTTGGTATGCGAACTTTGCTCCTCTCTTCCAGTAGGTCTCGCTGGTGTCTGGCGTTTGTCAACTTATCAACCCTGATCAGATGACAGAACTTACCAACAAACACTGTGGCATCACTCACTGATTCAATCGGCGGTTGCGTAGTGCCGACATGGGAACAAGAAAAGGGGAGCCCCCAAGGGAGATACACAAGGTGAGTCCCTGACGAAGAAACGCCAGGACAAGTGTATGATTTCGGGGTCCAGTGTCTCTCATTCATTTTGAAACAGGTTTTCGCCATGAGGTAGTCGAACGTCCGGGCAGGGGTCTCCCTGTGTCTGCGATAACACCCGCCCCATGTTGTGGTACCACTGTGATACACAACCACCCGCCGTGTGTCAGCAGTCTCCCCCATAACAAAACGGATGACTTGCTGTTCCATTCAAGACAGTGTGAGCGATATTTTCCACTGTCATTTGCATCACTGGGGTCCTTTCATCGTGCAAGGGTACCAAAGGTGCGAGATTCGTATTCTCTGAAGGTCAAAGAAAGTCCTACACTAAGTAACTAACTTCCTCGTGACGTCTGATCGCGATGAAATTGTGCACTGAAACGGGGCGGGGTGACTTGATCCCAATGACTAAATTAGCCCTCTAGCGACAAGGGAATTGATAACTTACGTTGTAAGGCCTGTCAGAAGCTCCTCGGGGGGTATGATATCACGCCCACTTTCATCTTGCTTAGGTCGAACGTCAAAGACTGCTAGAAGTGTCGCGAGCACAATCCAAATGCTGGCTTCCGCCAGATGCCGACCGGGGCACACCCTTGAGATGCATAGGTCAGTCAACTTCCTTTGCGAACGTGACTGATTAGTTACCGCCTTCCAAAGCCAAAGATACAATGTGGGTGAGGTTCTCCGAAACCAGCGGGCTGAGGGAGAAATCGTTCTGGAAAGAAGGTACGCGGATTGCGGTAGACCTTCTCGTTGAGGGTCATGCTTCTGCTCGAAAGGATCATGTCATCAAGGGTTTCCCTTCAGGGTATATCGACATCCCCTGAGGGACATACCGGATATTCGTGATGACAGTTGACCCTTTTGGTATGAACTTTCCTTGATACTCGTCATTCTCCATTACCCGATGTGGAATTCCTGTCGAGGAGTTTGAGTGAAAAAAAGGGATATGGCTTGTGGATCTATCACACCTAAGGGAGCAGGAGGGTGCCATCTATCTCACAGTTAGATCAGGTTGCCAATCGGATAGCACGACTTGCCTGATGGTCTCATACATCAAACAGTTCACAAATGGCAGAGACTCGCGATCACTGAAATCAGGTAGCCGTCCAGAACCGACGACCCTATCGATTTCGTCCTGTGCCTTCTTTTGTGCTTGGGGATATAGTAGCAAAGCGAATATCATGATGTGAAGGGCGGATCTTGTCTAAAAGGGACAGTTTATTGAGCACGCCTCCTCCAGAATACGGGCTTACAGTCTCAGATCCGGCTAGAGATGGTAAGTGAGCCCGAGGAGACTCAAGATACAATGGATCAACCCACCGCCATACAAGGAAAAGGCAGACACCTCGAGGCGATACAGTGCCTCTGCACTCTCTTTTCCTTCTCGAACCAAATTCTCCAAATTCAGGGACGAAAACGACTGTTTTGCGATTCCAAGCGCCTGACCACGAATAGACCATTATTTTGGGGATGCCCACGGAGGCGCCATCTTCTCACATACCATCTCTTTCCTGACTTCGTTAAATCCGTAACATTGCATCGCTTTATGTTCAGCGAAGCATTCTAACTCGGGCCATTAGAGCTGAACCGCCCTTAAGGAAGTTTCTGCTTGCCTTGTGCATATCGTTTAAACCATGCTCCGGGAAACCAAACGGGCAACTTCTGTACTGTTGACAGACAGGTTGAGATCTATGTCAAACGCCAAAAAATGTTGTTGGCGTACATATAGGAAAGAGGTCCACCATATTGGAGCCTTGTGCACCGACACCAGCAATCATACTATTGAGTCGATCGGCAATATGGAGATATGGGTCATCATCAGAGACTACTTGATGACCGTACGCCATCTCTGTAACCACCGAAGCAGAGTAACTCCGGAGTTTTAACTCAGCTGAAGTGTTCGCCAGATCCCCATGGAAAATACGCACCGTTGCAGATGGGTTTCCAGTTTATCGGGAGACTTCAGTATGTTCTGCATGAGGATCAAGGCTTGGCGGGTTTGGCTTTCCTGGTATACAGCAGACGCCTGACGTGAGAGTTGGCTTTGGAACACCTTTCTTGTGTCGTGAAAGTCTCTA
Source organism: Meripilus lineatus (assembly GCA_027627245.1). Lineage (NCBI taxonomy): Eukaryota > Fungi > Basidiomycota > Agaricomycetes > Polyporales > Meripilaceae > Meripilus > Meripilus lineatus. The sequence goes on along the minus strand of JANAWD010000138.1, from coordinate 37,998 downwards.
TTGTAATTCAGGAACGCCAAGGGTCCGGTAGTCCAGCCCATACTGCATATCGACAACGTCACTGAAGCATCTAGAAAATAGGACCTTTGAACGTACAGTTCGAGCATGGGGAAGCGTGGTCTATCGCTATATATTGTACAACGTTTTTCAAGAAGATCGCTCGCTACCTCCTGGCTATTCAGAATTATAAGTGATCTTCGGAACACCTTCAGTCTAATGATGTCCCCTAATGTGCACACTCTTGAGCGCTGAACTCCGAGATAGTCGATGACAAAAGCTGACTCACCGTATTGTTTGGACCATTCATGAAATACTATGTGCTGATTTTTCGATGGGATGGATAAGAGATGGCCAATAATGGGGAGAGAACGAGGTCCTGGAGGATAGACACGGTGATTGAACAGTCGCTGGAGCAAGTACACTGAAGCCGAGATCAGAACAAAGTAGGCATAGAGGGACATTGTGAGTGGGCTTTGACGTGAAGAGTGTCCGAGGTGAAAATGACCAGGAGATATGAGAGGTTGCTAACAGTCTATGTAAGTGACAAGCTTTGGTGCACCTGACATGGCGTATCAGCAATGGGGGGAGATTACGTTAATACTTTGCCTTCAGAAGGAGCCAATGTGACAGGACGGATTCAGCCTCTCAAAAAAGGAAGAACGAATGCTAAAAAGAACCCGAGGTCAGAGACGGCCATCTGACAGATTCAAGGTTATAGCCCTTTCGTGTTGTTTTCTGATGTCTTCGGCGAAAATGCCTCGACGTATAACAGGTGCTACAGATCAAATGATACTTGGGCATGTTCCATTGGAATTTGTTGTGCATCTGCTCTAGCGGCTTCCAGGAAACCGTCGTGGACTTCCGGGAAACGTGACGAGATAAGAGAAATCACCCCATCGACACTCGACGTACTGCCGTTCCGAATATAATTTTCTGACGATTGACTGCGCAGTACAATGGACGAACAACAACGCATTGACACGAGGAACAAAGGCAGAGAAGTCGCGAGGATCCTCGGACTCTTAGAGTTGGCGAAGTTGTGCCTCTGCTTTATCCGACCGGGGCACAACACGGCATTGGAATGGTTTCGGTTGGCTTCACAGAACGGGACTTTCTCAGCGAACAATAATAAATCACAGTCAAATGTGAAGTGACCGCACCTTGTGAGGGAGACATGGAATTCTGGAGGGGGAAGGACGTCTTCCCCTCGCTCGTTCTGGATCGGTCTGATATCGAACATGCTGAGAATAGACGCAATAGCGATCCACATTTCAGATTGTGCCAACCAGCGGCCTGGACAGATACTACGGATGCGCATGATTAACCAAAGATCAACGAACAATTTGACCGACTCACCGTCTACCAAACCCAAAAACGGCACTCGGCAAGGGCTCCTCGAATCCATCGGGCTTGGGAAGGAATCGTTCGGGAAGGAATGTTGATGGTCTATGGTAAATATCTTCCCTCGTAAGCATGTGCCTAGAGAGATCGATATGTCTCAGGAGTGATCGCTTCTGCAGGATCAAGGACTGTTACCGAATGTTCCCAATCACCATTGATCCCTTCGGAATGAACATTCCCTCGTAGACGTCATCCTGCATGAGGCGATGCGGCATTCCTTCGAATGTTTCCAAGCGAACCATGATCAAATTTAAAAAAAGTATAGCTGAGAGAAAGGACAACATACCCAGCGGAATGACTGGGACCCACCTGCCAGACGTTTAATTTATATTGAATTTAATAGATGAGAAATGCCCAACCTTAAGACCTCCTGAACGACGCAGTTCAGATATGGTAGATTGTCCCTGTCCTCGAAACCAGGGAGTTCACCGTGTCCAAGCACGGTATCGAGCTCCTTCTGTGCCTTTGTCTGAGCCTCAGGGTGAAGAACCATGGCCAAAAAGAACCCCTCGAGGGAGGACCATGTCTTGAAGAAGATGAGACGATCTCCGTTTTCAATACATAAAAAACCGACTGACCGTTCCACCACCAGCTAGCAACGAATATCACCTCGCATGAAGAAGCTTCGGAGAGAATGATGGAACACCTTACCTGTCCAAAACGTGAAAGACGCCCACTTCAGCCTTTCAAGCTCTTCTTTCGACTTGCGTTCCTCACTATTCAAGTCTTCGAGATGAAGGGATGCAAACGAAACCTGTGCATTTCCGCTTGACTATAGCATTTCTGTGAGCGACCAAGCAGAGACGATTCAGGAAATCAACCCACCACATTACGTTCAACAAGGTCAACACCATATTCTTTGAGCTCTTCAATAAGGGGTCGAATTCCTATTGAAGCAAACCCTCGGATGATATTCAGATACAATGAAATCCCATACTCACTATGTGCAAATTTGGAGAACCAGGCGCCGGGGAACCATGGAGGAACGTGTCTCACTGTCGGACCATTATTAGTTGAGCACTCACAAACAGACAGAGGCTAGGCTCACAAATAGGGATGAAGTCCAGGAGTACTTGTCCAGCTCCTCCAGCCTCGCCGATCATCTTCTCAAGGACGTCCGAGTTTTTAAGGAACTCATCGCCGGAAACCATGTTGTGCCCATACGTTATCTTCAGAACAACCGAGAAGGCAAACCTGTAAAAGTGATAATATTAGAAAAGACGACGTTGTAGAATGGATGAAGCTTACATTTTTACATGCGTTGCAAAGTTTGCGGGGGATGCCAAGAGATTTTGGAGTAAAATGTTCCGTTGAGCGAGCTCGATATCCTCAAACAGTGTACACTTCTTCCGCGTCAGTTGGTCTTGTACCATCTTGCGTGTCTTGAGAAACTCGGTCCCGTAGGGTAGAAATGTGAGCGTATTTGCCAACCCAGTCCTATTTACCAGATATCAGTAGAGTTACTTTGAAAGCGCGTATGTGCACAAACATATGATGGAATGGGAGAGGAGGTCTATCGCTATAGATCACACTCCGTTTGTCTAGCAGATCATTAGCGACTTTTTCGCTATTGATGATTACGGTAGGTTTGCCCATGATGTTCAGGTAAACTATTCCGCCTGAGAAACCAAAATCAAGCACTACAGTCAAGGAGAAAAGAAAACAACGATACACACCATACTTTTCTGCCAATTTCCGGTAAGCATCCTCGTTATATTCCTTCGGTAACGCCTTGAGGTTCCCAAGAATCGGGTGCGCTGGAGGGCTTGGGGGATGCGGGAGTCGAGGTTTCCGTAGTCGAAACCAGAAAGCGAGTACTACGGTGACTAAGATTACTGAGGAAACGGTGGTGATCATAGTCGTGTGCGTAGATGTAGACATCGCATAGAGTGCTGTGATATATAAATACTGGCTCGAAAAGCCATGTTGGCTGCACTTTGAAACATCGGGGCCGTTGTGGTGGTTCTGAGGAAATGACTCGAGGAGTGGCGATTGGCAAGATGATTTCCTAGTCCAGATGGTGGAAGTACGGTCTTGGATAGATATTCTATTGGCCCCGGGGAGAAGGAAAAACTTCCGGTCTATTAAAATCAGCGAGGTCTAATGGGCGGTCTGTGTCAGAGAGGTTTGACAGTCAGGAAACCGGACAACAAGAGGAACGTACTTACTGAGTAAACTTGGGTATCACGTCCATTGAAATTTGGCGTAAAGATCGAGTCATATGTTGGTCTCTTTCCTTTCCAAACCCGTGAATATAAGGATCCGATTCGGAACCGTGAAGCCTGGAGGATGGGTGAAAGCAAGGTGAGAAAGCAAGGTTATCTTAGGTGTGGTCTTCGCCAGCGTGATTCGGTAATCAGCGGTCTTATGGTTCAACCGGATTTGTGAGAGCATTTCGCGACCCGAATTTCGAGAGCCTAACGGCTGGAGTCAAAAGACGTCGAGTAGATGTGGAGTATGCTCGCCGATTTTCAGCAAGGGTATGTGATGTGCATGTGAACGACTGAGGCATAGCGAGGTAACGATAAGAGAGTTTCTACGTAATAAATGCATGTGTTGTGATACGTCTGCGCTTGCACAAACAGTGAGGCTTATCTCTGAAACAGGAACTCGCAACTTGAAAGCGGGCCCGGGAGGGTCTCAGTCGGAGTCATATATCATCTACGGATCATTCGCCTGTCTTGGCCGGTTTGGAATGTGGAAGAAAGGTAGATATACGCGAGTCCAGGTGAGGCGACAAATGAGTATCTTTCTCTATTTCTCTACTTTGGAAACAAACAGCCCGATTCGTAGACCACACGCCTGAGCGGTATTTCGACATCTTCTGTTTGACAGTTGCTGTGCGTCCTCTTAACGGCATCCACGAAAGTACTGTGAAATTCTTCACAAGATGGGAGGAAACATCATTTGGCTCGACACTAGAGATGCCACAACCACACATATAATGCTCGAAACACAACAAGCACGGAAATATATCAACGAGAACAATGGAGTTAAACCTCTCGGCCACTCAGAGTTGACGAAGTACGGTCTTCGCCTTGTCGGATCGGGGGAGGACGCGGCATTGGAATGGCTTCGGATGGCTGCAGCGAGAGTGTCAGCCATGGTCAAACGCTAGCCAGAGATAGGGTATTTCATACCTTGTGAGAGAGACATGAAACTCTGGAGGAGGGAGAACATCTTCTCCTTGATTGTTCTGAATTGGCTTGATATCGAACACGCTGAGAATAGATGCGATAGCGATCCACATTTCAGATTGCGCCAGCCATCGGCCTGGGCAAATTCTGGGAGGAAGAGTGAGCGGGCAGATATTCAGCAACAGTCCGCCCTACTCACCGCCGACCGAAACCAAAGACGACACTTGGTAGAGGCTCCCCAAATCCATCGGGCTTGGAAAGAAAACGTTCCGGAAGAAAAGTGAATGGTTTGTGATAGACGTCTTCCCTCGTCAGCATATGCCTTAGTCCAGGTGGTATCAGGAGTGCTCGCGCTTGTTGAGACGAAGGACTCATACCGGATGTTCCCCATTACCATTGAGCCTTTCGGAATGAACATCCCTTCATAGACGTCATCTTGCATAACGCGATGTGGAACACCTTGTTTAGCAGGCCCGTGATGACATCAGAGGAGATGACATGGATCAAGAGGAATGAGAGCTTACCCAACGGAATGACCGGGGTCCATCTAGCGAGGTATCTAATGAGTTCGCACTGAATTCATAGTTGCCGTTTCACTGACCTCAAGACCTCCTGTACAACGCAGTTTAGGTATGGAAGATTATCTCGGTCCTCGAATCCAGGGAGTTCACCATGACCAAGCACGGTATCAAGCTCCTTCTGAGCCTTTCTCTGGACATCAGGGTGGAGAACCATAGCGAGGAAGAACGCTTCGATTGCAGACCACGTCTAAAGAAGATAAGAAAACCACCAGAACTTTGTTGATAGAACCCGACTAACCGTTTCACTCCCCGCTGGTAACAGAAAGAAAGCAATCTCAACCAAGGGCCCCAGAACATATCGATAAAGTGCCTTACCCGTCCAAAGTGTAAAAGCTGCCCATTTTAGCCTCTCAAGCTCTTCTTTCGACTTACGTTTCTCACTATCCAACTCTTCGAGATGAAGCGAGGAGAAGGACACTTGAGCTTTTCCGCTTGACTAGATCATTGTCTTAAGAATGAACTGAAGGCCAAGTACAGGACTGACTCACCACATTATTTTCGACAACCGCGACACCATATTCTTTCAGCTCTTCTACAAGAGGTCGGATTCCTGGGGAAATGGTTGGCCAGAGAGTACTCAGTCATAAACGAGGCTTACGTTGCGCAAACTGAGTGAACCAAGCCCCAGGAAACCACGCAGGCAAGTGTCTCACTGTCGAATCACTTATCAGTCACAAACACAACGACAAAGATTTTCCTTACATATAGGAAAGAAATCCAATATTACCAGTCCGGCTCCACCGGCATCTGCGATCATTTTGTCCAGAACTTCCGCGTTCTTGAGGAATCGATCACCGGGTACGATCTTATGCCCATAAGTCATTTCCAAAACGACCGCGGAGGAGAACCTTCCAAGGGGTGACGATGAGAGAAATCATGTCGTACATTGATGATGCGACTTACTGTTTTGCATGGGATGCAAAGTCTGCAGGCGATGTCCATAGATTTTGAAGTAAGACGTTCCGTTGAGTGAGCTGGACATCTTCGAAGAGCGTGCATTTCTTCCGGGTGAGTTGCTCCTGGATCATTTTGCGCGTCTTTGAAAACTCATTGCCGTAAGGTAAAAATGTCAACGTGTTTGCCAATCCAGTCCTGTTAATTATCAGTGAGATTGCTGTGAAACTACGAGTGCGGACAGACATTTGGTGGAACGGCAGTGGCGGCCTGTCGCTGTAGATTGCACTTCGTTTGTCCAACAGATCATTGGCAACCTTTTCGCTATTGAGAATCACAATGGATTTGCCCAAAATATTGAAGTGCATGATTCCGCCTGGGGTGAAAATTGAGATACAGATCTTGAGAGAGCATCCTTGTACATACCATATTTGTCCGCCATAGTCCGGTACGCATCTTCATCGTATTCTCTCGGTAACGTTTTGAGGTGCCCCAAAATCGGATGCGCTGGAGGGCTTGGGGGATAGGGGAGTCGCGGTTTGCGTGATCGGATCCAGAGGGCAATCAGTACGGCGACGAAGACTCCTGTAAAAATGATAGGAACCATATCAGTGGAGGAGGGTGTGCATGTTCGCAAAGGAACGGGGTACCATATATATAGTGGTTTTGGTAGCGTTTTCGCGCATCGGATATGATACTATTCTGAGAACACCAGAGGACTTTGTCGCTTCAGTAAGCTGATTTCCATATTTCAGTGAGAAGGCTAAGTGGAGTAGATTCTGGTGTACGTCAACAGACATCGATATCTCCGGAAGAAACAAGAAATTTCCGGTCTATCGAAATCAGCGAGCGACTGTTGGATAGCCTTTGCGTAAGAGTCGTGGCACACCCAAGACACTAGACACAAAGAAGGCATATGCTTACCGGGGTGACTTCGTTGGTGACTCGTGTGTGGTGCTCAATGAAAGTTTCAAAACGCCAGGACCGAGTCATACGTTGGAGTCTTCTCCACCGAGGACCCGATCGGAGTCCTGAGACCGCGAAGTCGGTGAGAAACAAAGGTTGTTGGATTTGGTGCCATTGGAGGCTCAGATATTATCCGACCTTCTCCAGTTCCAGATGTATCGGACAGAGTTTGTTGAAAACTCGTGCCGGAATTGTCGGCTGGAGGGGGTTTAAGAAAATTTTTCAGCGAGAGACAGGACCATCATATACGTTGCCCACGGTGAGAACCTAGGATACGATATGCAAATGTCGCCGGAACGACAGCAAAGAGCAGAGTATCATTGTCATGAGGTCCGGCATATAGTACGGGACAATCGTTGGATAGGTCGCAGCAAGTGCGATTGGTTCTGCACAAGCAGTGTTCAATTTCAAGCGCACGCGAAGCTTCGAAATTGACGCGTCACAGGAGCCTTTTTACGGCATCTGTACCCTTCTATGATATCGCACAATCACCACTCCCTCCCGTGGGGAATCTATAGGAGGGAGGTGTGGTTAGTAAAGTCCAACAAACTTGTACCAATCTCCGTTACCGCTGATGCTTGAAGGTATGGGGACAGATTCAATCATCATGTTATGTCTCGTTTCAGTCGCGAATAACAACAAAGGTATCACATTCTTCGAAAAATCATCAAAATACGCTCAACTATACACAGAGGGATGTGAGGTACTACGTGATCGAAATTGGAGGAAACAAGGAAGACCCCCATACTTCTCGGAATGACTCTCTGTGGACAGCAAGCGTTAAAATGTAAAAGAGCGACGAAGGAAACCACTTCGAGAATCCGTTGGGCACTCAGAGTTGCTCGATCACTGTCTTCGTCTTGTAAGAGCGCGGCAAAACACGGCATTGGAATGGTTTCGGGTGACTAGAGGAAAATTGAGACAGTCGTGCAGCCTCCGTGAAAGACAAACACACCTTGTGATAGAGTTATGAAACTCAGGGAGTGGAAGAATGTCTTCTCCCTTATCATTCTGAATTGGCTTGATATCGAACATACTGAGGATGGACGCGATTGCGATCCATAGCTCAGACTGTGCCAACCACCGACCGGGGCAGACACTAGTAATGTTGCTCAGATTGGGCAATGAAGGACAATTAAGGATGCTCACCGTCGACCAAATCCGAATGCAACGTTAGGTGGGGGTTCTCCATGTCCATCGGGCTTAGGGAGGAAACGTTCAGGAACGAACGTGAAGGGGTCATGGTAAACCTCCTCATTGGTGAGCATCACACTGGAGGTTTGATACTTTAGGGATATGCTCGCTGTAGAGTCGATATTAATGAGTCTCACCGGAGATTCCCAAGAACCATTGAACCTTTAGGAATTAACATTCCTTCGTACACGTCGTCCTGCATGACACGATGAGGCATTCCTTGAACATTGGAGAGCAAGTTTAGCGGGTATCAAAGTCAAACAATGAACATAGGGCTTACCCAACGGAATGACTGGGCACCACCTAAAACGAATTCAATATGGCATACAATACGCAGGCGAGATTCCTGACCTTACAACCTCTTGTACAACAGAATTTAGGTACGGAAGATTATCCTGATCCTCAAACCCAGGTAGCTGACCGTGACCAATGACCTGATCAATCTCCCTCTGAGCATCCGGGTGAAGAACCATAGCGAGGAAGAAGGTTTCCAACGCGGACCATGTCTGAAGATGATAATCAGGCAAGGAAACTTATGGCGCAACGGGAACCATACCGTTTCGGCTCCAGCTATCGCAATCAGGGTCAACTGGCGTTCAAAAAGGGGTTGGAGAGCACTGTAAATTACCCGAGTACAGCGTGAATGCTGTCCATTTAAGCCTGTCGAGTTCTTCCTTCGAGTTCCGCTTCTCACTGTCGAGTTCTTCAAGATGGAGCGATGAAAACGATGCTTGAGCCTTCCCACTTGCCTAGTAGATGTCCATGAGTGACCAAGCAAAAGCCAAATAACAGAAAGTCAGCTCACTACATCGTGTTGAACCACGGCTATGCCATAATCCTTCACCGCCTCAATAATAGGTCGGGCTCCTGGGCGACATTTAATATGAGGATTTAGAGATTTAACGAGAAACTCACGTTGTGCAAACTTAGAATACCATGCACCGGGGACCCAAGGCGGCAAATATTTCACTAGAAACAACTGTGAGATGACCGACGTCTAGATAGCATGATATCTCACAGAAAGGAAGGAAATCTAGGATAACCAGTCCAGCTGTCCCGGTCTCTGCGATCAGCTTGTCGAGCACCTCCGCATTCACCAGGAATGGATCATCATCGGCGACCACTTTGCGTCCGTAAGCTATCTCCAACACAACGGCTGTGACAAAGCTACAGGAGCACCATCAGATTAATGACACTCGTCGAGAGGTTCTAGCTCACCGTTTTGTATGGAACCCAAAATTTTCTGGAGTTAGCAAGAGATTTTGGAGTAAGATTGAACGTTGAGCGAGTTGAATATCATTGAATAGGGTGCATTTCTTGCGAGTGAGCTGATCTTGAAGGAGCTTGCGTGTCTTCAAGAAATTGTTCCCGTATGGTAAGAGTGTCAGGGTGTTCGATAAGCCAGTCCTACTCAAACATCAGGGACATCACACAGTGAGGAAGTAGACGTGTGAACGAACATCTCATGAAATGGCAACGATGGTCGATCACTATAGATCGCACTTCGTTTGTCGAGCAGCTCGTTGGCAATTTTTTCGCTATTCAAGATTACAATGGATTTGCCCAAGACATCAAGATAAATTATTCCACCTGAACGACTCACGTTAGTACCCACAAAGTTGAAGAGAAGAAAACAAAAAGCAACATACCATACTTATTGGCCATCTCCCGGTATGCACCCTCATCGTAGGACTTTGGAAGTGCTCTGAGGTGTCCAAGAAGTGGCTCCGCTGGAGGTCCAGGTGGATACGGTAGACGTCCCTTCCTTGACCGAACCCAGAGGGTAATGAGTGTAGAAATAGCGACAATTGAAACAACGATGGGGATCATAGTAGCAATGTTGTCAGTACGGATGAGTTTAGAAATTGTCCTGGGGAGAGTCCTACCTATATACTCGTATTATTGCTGACTGTATAGCTCTTTGTACTGGTATCTTCGATTCAGAGAATGTCGTCGTTTGCAGATAGCCGGGGAAATGTTGACTTCTGGTGAGAACAATCGTTAGTCCCGATCTTGGCGTGAACAGATCGAATTCAACTCATAAGCTTGCATACCGTCAGGAGACATACTTTCCATTGAGAGCACAGATTTGTTGCATTTATTTTGTACCCGCTCGAAAGAGACCGTCTTGCCAACCACTGAAAAACATCAACCACTGCGCGTATGAGTGTGAGCTTGGACGGCGGCTCACGATACAGGGGAAACACAGACGCTCACCGAGTCATTTGTCGGTGCCTTGTCTCCTTCTCCGTGTTGGCGAGAGCGAGAACCTGATCGGATTATGGGAGGAAAGACGAAGAAGAATGCCGTAAGTAGAGCTCACACCGATACGTGATGACAGAGGTAGCCACCTTTGCCAAGCTTCAGGGTGTCGTGTTATCGCGGGCTTCGGAGAGATACCAAGCGAATGAAATATATGGTACTGGTTCACGGCTGCTTAGAGAAGTCGAAAGACTTGAAAGAGTTGTGTGAGCGAGCATCGTCACTGTAGTGGTTGGAGATAGCGGTAAGCGCCAAGGCTCAACGAATGGCTATCGTGATGCGTTACGCGTGGGGCTTGCCCACAGTTCTTGATCGACGGATCGAGATCCCTGACAGTGGGGTAGCTCCCACGCTTCCCTCCACCCACAAAACGTTTCACGTTGTGGTACGCTCCTGCCGACCACGGAATTTATGCTCGGAGCCTTGGGCCTGTGCCCGGGAGTATTAAATCGAGTCAAAAGCTACCGGTACCGCTCACCCCTCGTTGGCCCATTGACTCGTCCTTCGGCAGCACAGAAGATACCCTGGACGACTGATGCTCCAGGAAGGCCGAATCCATATTGCATCTCTTACGCACAGAATTCGATTAATGCTTATCCTCCCGCAACGAGGAAGTCGTCCAGTTGTTTCCTTCCTCCCTGTCGGTCCTGGCGTTCCATGGTCAGAAAACCTGATCACCCTATGGCCTGAAAGCCTTGCCGTTTCACTAGACAGCAGATATCTATGGCATCCTTCGAAAGTTGTGTATGAGGTAGACGTCGATCTCTCCGTTCAATCAAGCTGGATATTACACCTCTTGGCGAGGGCTTTGGTTTCGACGTGGACACCTTAACACGCTAGCATCACTGGCCACTGTGATTCATCCAGAAACGAAAGACATCGATAACAAGATCACAGGAGAACGGTAATGGGTTATCAGCAAATAGGAGTATAGCAGTAGGGTGTATGGTGGGCGACAAAATGAGGCAAATCTTGAGCACGGCACCAGGTTACATTACGCGCTCAAAGCTGATTCAAAACCGACCTCGTCTTGTCAGACCGGGGTAAAATCCGGCATTGGAAGGATTTAGGATGACTTCGAACATCAACAATCGTGAGATTTGTTCAAATGTTGGAAGGCGATCCACTTACCTCGTCAAGGAGTCATGGAACTCAAGTTTGGGGAGGACATCTACCCCCTGGTCGTCCTGAATCGGCTTGATGTCGAACATAGCCAGGACAGATGCGACAGAAACCCATAACCCAGACAGTGCCAACCACCGGCCTGGACAAATGCTTTGGGAGGGTCTTGAACGAGAGCTCAAAAAACAAGTAGCGATAATGCTCACCGTCGACCAAACCCGAAAACAGCATCAGGTAATGGCTCTCCATACCCGTCCGGCTTGGGGAGGAAACGTTCAGGGCAGAATGTAAATGGATCATGGTACACGTCCTCATTTGTTAGCATATGACTGAATAACATGCTCTGTGTCAGGTGACTGATATTGCAATACGTGGAGGCCTTCGTGCTTACCGAATGTTGGAAATAATTGTTGAGCCTTTAGGAATAAACATTCCTTCATAGACATCGTCCTCCATGACACGATGAGGAACTCCTGAAGCAGACGACAAACGGGTGAACATTCCCAGATATAATCTGAGGATTTGCAAGTTTACCCAATGGGACGACTGGATTCCACCTGTGAAAATGCCATTCATACCATGATGACGCAGGACAATGGGAGCATCCAACCTTAGGACTTCATAAATAACACAAGTCAAATACGGGAGGCTGTCACGGTCTTCGTAATTTGGGAATGTTCCATGGCCAAGAACCTCGTCCAATTCCCTCTGACTTTTGCGTTGGATATCCGGATGAAGGACCATAGCAAAGAAGAATGTCAGAATGGCCGACCATGTCTGAAGACAACGAGAAGGTGAGCCCTGATATTTAAAGAATCATTTTTCCCTGGCTTACTGTTTCGGCTCCAGCTGAAAACGATTATTGTCATTGCAAGAATATGTCTACAAGGATAACACAAGCTCACCTGCGTATAGCTGGAATGCTGATACTTTTATTCGTCCGATCTCCTCTTCCGAGTTTTGTTGTTCACGAGACAACTCTTCAAGACCAAGCGAGCAAAATGAAGGCCGAGCATTTCCGCTAGCCTAAGTTACCTTAGTGAGAAATCGACGTGAATTATTCACTCAATAGGCTCACTAAATCATCCTGGACGACCGATATACCGTATTCCTTGGCTTCCTGGACAGTACGTTGACTTTCTGTGGTAGTGGTTGATTCGACAATACTGAGTGTCAACAGAACACTCGCCTTGCGCAAACTTAGAGAACCAGGCTCCTGGGAGCCATGACGGCAAGTGTCTCACTGTTGAACGAAAGTTAGAGGCAGCTTAACCTGGAGAATTGAGTACGTCTCACAGATTGGGAAGAAATCCAGCAGTACAAGGCCAGGTGCGCCCACCTGCGCGACTATCTTATCAAAAGCCTCCGCATCTTTCAGGAATTGATCGTCATCGGAAGTAATCTTGCGTCCATAGGTGATTTCCAACACAACTGCAACGACAAATCTGCGGAGTCATGGGTGAGTCGTGGGGTTCCTCAATCCGGGAGCTCGACTTACCGCTTGGCATGAAATGAGAATTGTTCTGGGGATGTGAGTAGATTCTGGAGAAGGATACGACGCTGCGCGAGCTGAATGTCCTCGAATATAATACATTTCTTGCGCGTAAGTTGATCTTGGATTAGCTTCCGTGTTTTCAAAAAATTGTGTCCATAAGGTAAAAACGTCAACGTGTCTCCCCACCCAATCCTGCTTGGATATGAGTCAAGGTCAAAAACAGGAGTGGATGAACTGACATGTCATATAACGGAAATGATGGTCTGTCACTGTAAATCACGCCCCTTTTTTCCAACAAGTCGATGGCGATTTTCTCACTGTTGATTATTACAGTAGGTTTGCCAAGGACGTGGAGATATACAATTCCCCCTTGAAGAGTCCTTGTCAGCATCTGTGTACCGGAAATGATGTAGAGAGCGGAGGAAAAGGCCACACATACCATACGTATCAGCCAGCCTTCGATAGACACCCCGGTCATAAGTTCTCGGTAATGCTCTTAGGTGGCCAAGAAGAGGCTCTGCTGGAGGGCCTGGGGGATACGGAAGTTTCGCTCTCCGCAGTCGGGTTTGTGTGATCCAGAGAGCGACCACTACAGGCACAGTGAGTACCAACATGATAGTCGTAATCATGCCGATAACAATGGAGACACGGAAACGTTTCAAGCCATGCAATATATGATGTTGCAATAGTGAGCGAATCGAGGTGATGTAGGCAGCGAGCTCACAATCTGACAACCCTAATGCCGATTGCCTTGGGAGAAACCGAGATTTGGATGCTGACGAAGATAAACCATCAGAGCCCTCGGAATTATAGAACAAAGTTCCGGCATCTTTGAATCGTCGGAAGGTCGTCATTGTCATGGATTTTCTAAATGCAACACATCATGGCAGACTTGTCATCGCATTCAGGAATCTGGAAGGAAGTGGAGGGAACTCACCAACTGGTTCAGTCCCTTCTATCATTCAGCGGATGGCGTGACTCATACGAAACGGGATACAGGCTGGTGAGAGATTCCCGAAGGACTTGGGGTAATCCCGGTGCCACATCGCGCCAAGATCATAGAACTTTTAGAAAGCTCATACCACGAAAGCAAGCTTGGGATAAATTCGGGTTCCCAGACTAGGACAGCTCTGAAAGACTAGGGGCGAATCCAATGGTCAGGCCACTCGAACAGGGTAGATGGCCGTTTCTCGAGATACGCCGGATGATGAAATCGCAAGAATAGTGGCATTCGGTGTTGTTCCACAGTACGCAGTATCCCCAAACGTCATGGTCGAGTGAGAGGAAACGGAGCATGAGGCGCCCACCATCCCTCAGGCCATTCTGATACCCGGCGATCATGACCAGAGTTACTGTGCGTTCGCCGTGACTGGAGAACCATATGGTGGCAGCGTGGCCCGCCACCCTGCGAGCAACCGACTCGGATTTCCCCCTTATGTTGCTCCAATCTACGTCTCATCATCGATACTCGAAGTCCAAGTATGATCAAGTTTGTCATGTTCAGGAACGATAGGTCCGATCACAAAGGCTGCTGAATCAGACAGCATGTGTGTCGGAGGGGGCGGATATTGCTCAATGACAATACGAAGACCAAGTAATAGCGAATCATCAAGTGCTGCTGGGATATGGAAAGGCAGTGTAAACAACCATGTGAGTGCATAAACGAAATCTGGCCCTCACCTCGTTGGGTTTCAGTGCCGGTATCACTGAATGATAACTAAAGCCTCTGATATATGGTAGCTTTGGCAGGATAATTACCCTCTGAGGCTTCACCATCAGAGCTCTATAGGGCCCACTCATCTGTTTTATGGTGATTGTGGTCGTCCAATCATTTGATTATGTTCGCCTCATTGACTCGGTATTAGAGCCAAGTTTGACCCTCGACATCCAACACCGAAGATTCTCTATTCGCCGGTCATTGCGATCTTGAGACGTCAATGAGGGTGTTTGATGTCATCCAGGTGTCGAGAATCCAGAAGCGCAGCATATAAGTTGATAGGTTATGTACATTTCTCTCTTCAAAGGACTTTGCTGCAATGTACCGACCTCCAATATGGGTAGATCCAGGTTCTCTGCCGACCAATATCGACCCGCAACAAGCAATGGATGATGCATGGTATATTATGGTGTATGTTCTTTCCCCTGCTGTGTCCTGCACGAAAATTCGCTTACAACGGCTTCCCATAGTAGAGACGCAGCTGCCATCTCATCTTTGGGTGAGATGCGAAATCCCTAAAATCATCTATTCATCTCACCAGGATGTCACGCGCAGCGTTGCTTCTCTACGACAATTTTCTTACATTCGCAGAAGAAGTCCAGTTGATATGGAGAAGAAAGCCTTCCGGAGTCACGGTCATATTTCTCTCCGTTCGCTACCTCACAACGATCAGTAAAATCCTGAATATTGCGAGAGGTGTCATAATCGGGCGTGTAATGGTATCAATCTTGATTCGTTCCTCGTATGATTTGGATACCAGTTTTCATCTCTCATAGCCTGGGGTATCACTATACCCTTTGATGCGAACTCATGTCCGTCAAGACCTGGCTTATGTAGAACTGGTCTTGGGCTTTCTCGCCTCAATCTCAGTTCATGGTATGTTCCAAGTTTAAGTATAGGGTCCACAGTTGTTTACTACTCCACCTCCAAAGCGTTCAATGTCTTGCGGATATATGCGTTGTGGGGAAAGAGTTGGCGGATCGCATTATTTGTGGCGGTGGTTGGATTTGGAGTTGCGTGTACTGGTATGGTGAGAATGATCCTTTTGTGATCAACATGAAGAAGACTTACAGTATTGTACGGAAGCCTCTCTATGTCATCCTTCCAGGGTGCGTATCCCCTGTATTGACCTTTGAAGGATCTAACACCACTTGAGCAGTCGTACGTGGGCTCATATCATTGGGTGCCATTTGTCGACTCATATCAAACTCTCAGACTATATTCTACCGTCGTCAATTACTGCAGAGATTCTGTTGGTTGTTCTTACTACTATCAAGACGTTCCGAATGCAGCGGTTGCCATCCGGTACTACTTCCCAAGTACTGATCTCACAAATTCTGCTTCGAAACGGTATGTATGGAATACACACGTCTGCACATGATATGCTAAGAGCGCTACAGGCTCTATATATTTCATGTAAGAAGGCGACTCTCTTGCAATTTTCCATTGTAATACTCAAACGTGCTGCAACTGGAAGAGTGTTGACGACAATAGATGCCCTCATCCTGACTTTTATCTTCGTACGCACAAACTGAACGATCACGCATTTTGGTACTCACATTCAACAGACATCAACTATGCTCTCCAATGTAACATTCTTCATCGACACGGTTTGTTCCTGTATAGACGAATCCAAATAGCCAAGCTGATCAATTCCTCAGACGTCCGCAATTCTGGTCACCCGATTCATCCTGAGTCTTCGTTCGATTGATCTGCCGAGGAGCAACGTGCCGGGAGACAATGCAACTGCAAATATGCAGTTTTCAGGTAGCTCGTATTTTCGTTTTGCAGAACGCTTCAGGTCTATCAACATAGTCGACAATATTGGGGGAAAACCTATGCTTCGATGATAACCTGGAGGACTCGGGCATCACGAACATGACTCACGGACCCGACATAAACAACCGTACGGAGTAACAAATAACGAGATGCCAGAGATACTGAATACGAGGTCATGTTTCGGAGATGCTATTTATTCTGGAGTCATCATCTGCTGTCTCAATCGGTAGTACATGCGTTTAGAAGCGAAGTAGAGATCATGATTGGGCGGGAATGNAANGNNGATGTTTATGCCCCATAGACACCTTTTCGGCCAATTGACCTATATATTGTAATTCATAGCAAGATACCGAAAATTTAAGAAATGAGGCGAGAAATATGCACAAGGAACATCCAGCTCAGGCCTCTGCGGGATCGCACAGATAGTAGGATGTGGTTGATGGTTGCTGTCGACATGGCATTGTGCACCTGTTAGAAAAAGGGACGATCGCCAGCCTGCGAGAATGCATGCATCTAAAACTTGCTCTGTCATCGTGCATTGTCGGTGCCGGACGATCGGTGTTAATCTGACTTTCGAATGACACCCCTTAACGAGAGTCATGGGCCTCATGGCACTTTTCTTGAGCAGATACATGTTTCCCTAGACCCCAGACAAAATTCGAGCTTTGTCGTGTTTCTATTGGCAGTCTACACAGGGCCATTTCGATTCGTTCAGTAAATGCCGATACTACCTGAGTTATAGGGCCACTATATGCGACGCTGATGCGAATAGGTAGATCATATAAATCACGTACAACTGACATGTCTTCAATTATTCCAATCAAGAGTGCAAGGAATCACTTCCGGATTCTACAAGGGACCTCGTCTTATCGGAGCGAGGCACAATTCGACATTGAAATGGTTTTGGATGGCTGTTACAACGGAATGAATATATCGTGAAGTTGATTTCAGTGAATGATATACCTTGTCATGGAGTCATGAAACTCTGCCTTTGGTATAATATCGACTCCTTCGGCATTCTGAATTGGCTTGATATCGAACACACTAAGAATAGACGCGATGGCGACCCACATCTCCGACTCTGCCAGCCAACGCCCAGGGCATATCCTGAAGCATTCGTGTTGTCAACTAGAACCCACAAAATCCTGGTTGTACGAACCGTCGACCGAATCCGAAGGCGGTGTTGGGTAAGGGTTCCCCTTTCCCTTCAGGTTTTGGGAGATAACGCTCGGGAATAAATCGAAAGGGATCGTGGTAGATTTCCTCGTTAGTGAGCATGAGGCTGAATTGTATGCATTCATCAGAGGTATATTGTCATTCGGGAAGAATAAGGGACCTACCGAACATTCGCAATGACTGTAGTCCCTTTGGGAATAAACATTCCTTCATATATATCATCCTGCATAACACGATGGGGCAGGCCTTCGCCACCAATGTCGAAAAACCCCGTCATGAGTATATGCACTCGTGACAAGGCCGAGATTTGTACCCACCTAGAGGGACCACAGGATACCACCTACCAGGGCATCGAAGAGACTAAGGTAGCCTATAAATGAGGGACCACTAACCTCAGGACTTCCTGTACAACACAGTTCAAATATGGTAGATTTTCTCGGTCTCCGAAATCGGGCAGACGCCCGTGACCGACACATTGATCGAGTTCCTTTTGTGCTTCTCTCTGGGAATCCGGAAAAATGAGCATCGCAAGGAAGAAAGTCTCCATTGCCGACCAAGTCTAAAGCAGCTGAGAATGCTATCCTGAATGGGTAAGCCTACTGTACCTACCGTTTCACCTCCCGCTGCATGCGTAGTCAGTCACCCATTGACAAAGAAATGGAGACGGACAAACGTGATACCTGTGTAGAGTTGGAAAGCAGCCAAGTTGAGCCGTTCAACTTCCTCTTTGGTGTCCCGGTTCTGACGCATCAATTCTTCAAGATGCATCGAGGAAAACGATATCTGTGCTTTTCCAGCTGCCTACAACGCACAATCAGTAATCAATGCGGCATGGCATTCTCTCGTCAACAAACCAAGTCTTGCTGGACAACCGTCAGACCATAATCTTTGATAGCCTTGACGATAGGACGGGCCGCTGCCAAACCGTTGAGTATGACTTTGACTGGCTGTAACAGTGGAAAGACGATCTCACTTTGTGCAAACTGCGAATACCAAGCACCCGGAACCCACGATGGGACGTATTTCACTAACCAGCAAAGGATTAACAGACATTAAAGATGACTCATGGACCCCCTCACGAATTGGGATGAAATCTAAAATGACCAGGCCCGTCGTACCCGACGCCGCAACAAGTTCATCGATCGTTGCAGCATTTATCAGGAACTGGTCGTCATCGGAGACAACTCTGCGGCCATAAGCGATCTCCAGAACGACCGCAGTGACAAATCTATGCATTTTCAGAATAGCGATTGTGGTAGTCAGAGTCCAGACCAACCGTTTCAAGTGAGCGATGAATTTCTCTGGTGAATGGAAGAGATTTTGGATAAGCAAACGACGTTGATGCAGTTGGATGTCCTCGAAAAGAGTGCACTTCTTGCGAGTAAGTTGATCTTGAACCAACTTTCGCATCTTCAGGAAGTTACTCCCATAGTGCAAAAGCGCGAGGGTGTCCGTCCACCCTATCCTACTCAATACTCAGCATTGTTAGACCCGATGAGTTGAATGGAAACTCACATGTCATGGAAAGGCAATTGGGGTCTGTCGCTATAAATGCTACTTCTCTTGTCCAACAAATCATTGGCGACCTTTTCACTATTGAGGAGAACGAGTTCTTTGCCCAGGATATCGAGATAAATGATTTCACCTAGACAAACAGTCAACAATTGAGCAGATTGTGTTAGACAAATGAGAATGAAACGCACCATATTTTTTGGCCATTTCTCGATAAGCGGATTCGTCATAGGTCTTCGGAACCTTTCTGAGATGCCCAAGAAATGGTTCTGCTCGAGGACCCGGAGGGTATGGGAGTCTCCCTCTCCGTTTCCGCATTTTTGAAATCCATGGTGCAACGAACAAAGCGAACAAGATAATGAGCGCGATGCTATAACTCATCTTTGTAAGGTCGAGAGCGAGGGGATTCTCCAGGTGAGTGACGCCCTATATATCCCAAACCTTGACGCCATAATCTCGGATTGTCCGGTGAGAGGTGGAAAGATGGATGTTGCTTCGCGGTAATATCCAGGGAGCATTGGGGAGAGCTCGCCGATGCTGGCTCAGCAGTTGGCTCCCAGACCCGCACAACCACCGAAGGACAAATCCCAAGGCACGCTATTGTCAGGAGGTGATCGAAGTGGAGAGGATTGAACACGGGATTGAAATCATGGCCAATGGGAGAATAAACAAGATACCGTGAATCTTTCTATCGCACACAAAATCTAACGAGATCCCATTTCACCATCTAATGTATACTCAAAATCGCAAATCCTATTCACCGAGATGGGTTATTAACAGACGTTATCAGTTCCATGCACATGAGAACGGACGAGTGGTGACCTTCGAGAAGACCGTATGGTGAGTGCTATTCCGACCAATCATGACAAATGGCCCCACTCACCCTTCTTTTGAGTTCTCCATCTATTTGTCCCGTAGCCCCATGACCCCGAAATAAACGCACTACCCATCTCGTATCTGTCTGTGGCCAGTCGTCCAGGGTGGGCCATAATGGGACATTTGGGGACGGTCAACCCATTCGATGATGTCAACATCTAGAGATTTAGTTAGTAGGGTAAGTGGACAATAGTGTCCGAGAGTTTGGAATAGGGATACACCAAGCGAAACGGAGCACGGATTCAACTTGAGGCGCAGCGAGAGTGCGTATTCATGCGGTCGCCATCCGACACAAGTCGTATCCGGATCCCGTACCCATATCTAACAAATCGCCACTACCAATTAAGCAAATGTAGAGCAAAATAATCGCGATTGTCCTCGCCCTGGAGGTATCATTGTACAATACGTCAAGTACACAAGGTTGATTGGGCAAAACTGCAACACTTTGCGAGAACCTCGCAGATCCGAGTCCCGACACCGGCATGCAGGAGTAAAAAGGTATGAAAACGTAACAGATAGTAGCGAGAGTCGTCACTTGCACTTCCGATGTTCATGCTGAGCGTCCGAGAGAGACCACACTAGCCAGATCGTGAGAGCGATCTTCAAATCCAGCGGAGTATATCCAGGCTCCTTCCCATCCGCCCACGGGCTGGTCTCAAAAATCCGAAAAAAACATGACATACCTAATTTAGTAACAAAAACATATTACATAACATTAAACATTATATAATACACATACCAAATTGAGAAATATATCACGTGCATTATGAAGTTGAAGTTGACCAGCCCGTAGGGCTGTTCAACTTCTAAACACATCACGTGAAAAATTTCTCGATTTGGTAATGTGCGTTATGTAATATGTTTGCTAATGTTGAAGTTCTGACTAATCGCGTCACGTGCGTCCGCGAGCCTTTCGCTCTTAGCCTCCTTTGGGCGCTTAGGAGAGAGGGGTTCCAACTTGCTGAAGACGGCGCTGCGTTCCGCACGCCCAACCCGAGCTCTTGAGCAAAGGGAACAGGAATATATACATATATAGTAGGAACCAAGTAGTTATTCCAATCGATCAAATAAGTACATGATAAATGTTGCACAACAGAAGTTTCAGGCACTTATATAGCACAACAAGAATTCGAGTTTGAACTCCACAGGCTGGCAATGAGACTAAGCTTCTCATACAATGATGCTATCGCATCATTGTATGATTTTTTGGGAAGTGAATGGAGTTTTATGGAGTGAAGATCAAGAAAACAGCAAAGGTGTAAGTTGAGAGAATGTGTTGCAGCACGAACCTCAGCGGAACTTCAAAGCGAATACACGAAAACGGGGAGGGTAGCTAGTGGCGTGGAAAAAGAAGCAAACAGACAATGACCGAGGTGGTGCCCAAGGTCACATGAAAATGCCACCAAAACTCTCCAACACCTTAACCGAGCCAAGAGCTCGGAACTGCGTTCCGCACGCCCAACCCGAGCTCTTGAGCAAAGGGAACAGGAATATATACATATATAGTAGGAACCAAGTAGTTATTCCAATCGATCAAATAAGTACATGATAAATGTTGCACAACAGAAGTTTCAGGCACTTATACAGCACAATAAGAATTCGAGTTTGAACTCCACAGGCTGGCAATGAGACTAAGCTTCTCATACAATGATGCTATCGCATCATTGTATGATTTTTGGGAAGTGAATGGAGTTTTATGGAGTGAAGATCAAGAAAACAGCAAAGGTGTAAGTTGAGAGAATGTGTTGCAGCACGAACCTCAGCGGAACTTCAAAGCGAATACACGAAAGCGGTGAGGGTAGCTAGTGGCGTGGAAAAAGAAGCAAACAGACAATGACCGAGGTGGTGCCCAAGGTCACATGAAAATGCCACCAAAACTCTCCAACATCTTAACTTGTAAGCCACGGCGCTGCAAGCACGCCCGAACCGACCCGCCTTCCCTGAGGAGCTGTATTCACCGAGATTGACCAAAATGGTTTAGAATTTATTGAAACGGCTATGTACATATCTATGCAAACATGTTGTCGAGTTCATTCAAAGACATCCGTGTGATGGCGTGTCAGTTGGGGCGTCAACATGGAGTATGCATCCAGGTGGTTTTGATTCCGTGAACAGGAGGAGAAGGAGGAGTATATTTGGGAGTAACCCGCGACCCGGACTCGGATGCCACGTGGACAACCTGTCGTAGACCGAAGGGCAAAATCTAATTAATATACAAGTGGTAACTACATATCAGACTAAGTTGTGTCAGTATCTCAGACTCATGCGAGCTTGAAGTCGGGTAAGGAACCTGTGGGTGAGAGTGTAAGTACCATTGAGCTTGTGAGTTGTGCGCAGAAGGTGGGAAGAAGAGCAGAAGAGGACAGCAGCGTGGAGATTATCGATATAATGAGAGATGGGAGGGGACTCGGGACTTGGAGGACTGGTGTACGGTTTGGTAGACTCATCTGACCGAAAAATGAAAAGCGAGAGGAGACAACTCTGTGGGCGAGTTGATGGGGGCATTGCCACAAGGAGGGAAGGGGAGAACTCACTTCGGGAAATATGGTAGGTATCGTGTGGTAAGATGAAGGATTGATAGTAGGGGTTCGGCGAGTCAATAGACCCGGGCTTGTATAGGAGATGTAAGGGCAAGGAGGGACATCCTACGAGCTGACTTTGGTCACAACAGTGATATCGATGCGGTTGGACGCTCCTCAAGCGGGAGGCTGATGAACGTCAGATATGATGTATGATTGATGATTGGGGACGATCTGTGTCGCTCGGGGCGGCGCGTCAGTCTGAACACACTCGACGCATGGTGTCTAAGTTTGGGAATCATGTCAGTGGTTTTTTCGTCAATGCGCCTGGTGGCAGGAAAGCCGTTTGTCAATAGGAATTGCAGGATCATAAATAGAAGGAACCCATGACGATGAAGTATGAGAGTGGATCCGCATTGTGTAGGGACCAGGAGTAGATGAGAGATGATAGCGGGAAGGTGTAGAGAGCAGAGCGACAACTATTAAGAGATAGAACAGATCGTCCATGTACTCTTCAGAGGGGGGCCGAGTACTCTATAGTGTTGGCTTGCATGTCAAAGGTCGAAACTTTCCTTTAGTGCATACACCGACAAAGAAGCACAGGGCTCAGTGAGCCAGAACGGCAGTAATTGTACAGTGTGGTGAACCACTGCAGTTGGAAAACTCAGGGGTTGTATGACGCGGGCTGCCGCACGGCACATCATGAGCCTTCCACGCGAGGTAGGCCGGAATCGAGCGGGGCGAAACGGACGATGAGGTGAGGGATTTTCGAGTGATAGGAGTACTTTGGCGATGTTGACTGGTACCAAACGAGAAGGAAATAAAGAGATAAACCGGAGGTGTGCTATAGGGAAATGGACTAGCTATGCAGTGATGAGGATGCCGGCTTAGGGGCTGCGTCGTTTTTCAGCATAATAAAGTGTGAGTTCTATCGTCTTTATTCGACTAGGAGTCGATGCACGCTATTCCGTTGTATCAGGCGCCCATAGTGATCCGGAACATCACAGGGTGCAGGGAGAAGTTGGAGAGCTGTGTGCTAAACGGAAGGGGGTGCAATGGAAGTGGTGTCGTGCACCACCTAACTTCGTGACTTTCAGAAGGAAGCCTGAAATTGATTGTCTGCTAAAGACGTACCACCCTTTCGTAGCATGAACCACACCCACTTTCACCTCCTTTTCGGGGAAGACCAACATGTAGATGTTCGCAAATTCTTGAGATGAATGCGATAATAGATTTTATATCAAGTGCTCACCTGAGATCTTTGCGTAGGTTTAGCTTTCAGGTTGGGACTGCGAGCGTGGATGTCGTCAATCACTGGCAGAGTTACGGTCGATGTGCGATCAGACGACGCGTCTGGGTGGCGAATTTGGGTGAATTTGATTGTCGGCGTTAGGCGCCCGTGCTGTCCCACATCGGAACGTCTTCGTTTGGTCTGCAAAAGGTCCCCGTTCCTCTTTTGAGAAGAGATCGTTGTGCGGAAGTCTTTAGAAGGAGATACGGCATTCGTGGGAGATGGGACACCTCGGCCACGTGACGAAAACTCGAAATCGGTGGTATGATAACCGACCCAGGGAATGCGGGTCGGAACCGAGCCAAGAGCTCGGAAAACACATCACGTGAAAAATTTCTCGATTTGGTAATGTGCGTTATGTAATATGTTTGTGAGAAAGATTATGTAACATGTTTTAATTTCCTAATTTATCGTATGTTCGGATTTTGGGTACCAGCCCGTAGGCGGATGGGAAGGAGCCTGGAGTATATCATTTCATGAGCGATGAATGGGCAAGAGAGATGTGGAAAAGTGCGAGAAAGACCACGGAAATTGACATGGACGGAAGGGAGGTTTCTGAAAATATCTTTGAGGCTAATAACCCTCCAAGAGTGCGGACGTTGTGATGGACAGACGTACCTCAAGACCTGGATAACACCAACTTCCGTTCGTATCTCCAATCGAAACTCAACCGTCCTTGGAGTTGATAATACTGTAGAAGCATCGCAGGACCCATCTTCTCCAATTTCCTCTTGCGTGGTGCAGAGATTCAAGTAGGCAGATTCGGACCTTAAGACTGAGAACGGCGGGGAAAAGAGGGTGTTTGTGGTCGCACAATGGTCACAGTCATCGCCCGTGAGGTGGAAGTGGGAACCCAAATCACCAAGCGCCCGGTATCGGACTACCCCTCAAAAGTGGGGGTCGGGGCCAGCCGAGACCGTTTTCTCATGTCTGATGTTTCTGCCCCAAACTGCACTTCACTTCTTAGCAATTTACGACGAAATTCATACATACAGTATATGCATAATCGAAAGCACACCAGAGGAATGCGTCGGCATCTGACACGAACCACGTCTATAAAATCCAAATTCCACTTTTTGGGTCCCAATTAGATGCCGGCTGAGATGTCTTCGCCGCGCTGATTGGATCTACAACATACGTAAATATGGCCCGAAGGAAATATAGACTCATTGCGTAACATCCAATCGTCTCTTTGACTCTGACCTCACCCGAAACTCGCACTCAAAAGGAAGAGGATGACTAGGAACATATACAGAATCGTCATGCTTACTTGTCAGGGCAATATATTGATCGACTTACGATGTCAATGCATTATTGAATTCCGCACAGGGTATTATATCGTTCCCATGTTCATCTTTGGCGGGATAGATATCAAATGTCGAAAGGAGCGTGGCAACAACAATCCACAAGCTGGCTTCTGCCAGATAACGGCCAGGGCATATCCTACAACGCGTTGTTTTGAGCTCAGAGACAGGAAAAAGCCGAAAGCGTCTGCCTGCGCACCTTCGTCCAAACCCAAAGGCGCATTCAGGCTGTGGCTCCCCAGGGCCAGCAGGTTGGGGGAGGAAGCGTTCTGGCCAGAACGTATGTGGCTCTCGATAAACCCTCGGATCCAGCGTCATGCTCCTATGTAACCCATCAGTCCTGAAACGAGGATATGAAAGACACAAATGTGAGACGTACCGGATGTTTGGAATTATAGTCGATCCTTTAGGGATAAACATCCCCTTGTACACATCATCTTCCATCACACGGTGGGGAATCCCTAGATAAAAAATGACATCTTGAATGAACTGAAACTATCTGTGGGTTAAGTAGACTTACCGAGAGGTGCAACTGGGTGCCACCTGTTGCCAGAGTCAGTGAGAAAGATGCATTCAAGGCGGATGACCGCGAGACATACCGCATGACCTCATTAGCGACACATTGCACGTATGGGAGAGAATCCCGGTCACCAAAGTCAGGTAATCGTTGTGATCCTACGACACGATCAATTTCTTCTTGGGCTTTCCGCTGAACATGTGGATGGAGAACCAATGCGAGAACTAGAGTATGAATGGTCCCCATAGTCTAGGAGGAATGTGAATAGGCGTGAGTAAAACTGTACGGCTCGTCTCTGGTTCACAAACCGTTTCGCCCCCAGCTGAGGAGAGAATAACGATGGTCAGACAAGCTCTGACGAGACGGTAGGGTTGAACAGAGATAGTGATAGCCAGACCTGAGCTTACCTGCATAGAGCGCCCACGATGACGCCATGAGGCATTTAAGACTGTCCTCATCATCTTCCCGTCCTTCTCGAACAAGATGTTCAAGGTGGCGAGACAAGAATGATGGGTTTGCTGTACCGAGTGCCTGAGTGCCTGGCGTTAGCCCCGGGTTCCAAACCGGTGAACATCGGGCACCCACCATCTGTTTCCTCACCTCATCAAACCCGTAG
This sequence comes from Meripilus lineatus, assembly GCA_027627245.1. NCBI lineage: Eukaryota > Fungi > Basidiomycota > Agaricomycetes > Polyporales > Meripilaceae > Meripilus > Meripilus lineatus. The sequence goes on along the minus strand of JANAWD010000138.1, from coordinate 11,639 downwards.
CGCATCATGGACTCGTACATAGGTCGTTGGGCTGTAATATGATGAGAACAGCTACAAAAAGCATGGACAGCAACTCACTTTGTGAATAGCGGATCCACCAGGCTCCCGGAAACCAAGCCGGCAAATGTTTCACTGCCGAGAGGAGGTTTTTCATTAAACCATGGTCATAGACGGGGGGTGCAGCTTACGGATGGGGAGAAAATCAACTGGGTTTGAACCCTGAGAACCCAAACCGGCGGCCATTTCATTCATTCGTTTTGCGAGTCGTAGATAAGGGTCATCGTCGGAAGACACTTGGTGCCCATAGGCAATTTCCATGACTACCGATGATGCGAAGCTGTTGTGGTGATCACATTCGATTGTTTATTTTTGGGCGGTGTGATTAGCGCAAGTACGCACCATTGGAGATGCTCTTCGAAATTTTCCGGACTCTGCATGAGTCTTTGGACCAGAACAGACGCCTGACGTAGCTGGCTTTCTTGGAATACCGCAGAATCTTGTCGGTTGAGTTGATGTTGGAGCACCTTGCGAGATTCGTGGAATTTCTTCCCATAAGGAAGGAATATGACAGAATCCATCCATCCCATACTGATCCGACTGAGGTCATGAATCACCGGAAAATAGAGGTGCAGCACTCACAGCTCGACCATTGGAAATCGCGGTCTGTCACTGTAAATTGAGCTTCGCTTCTCCAACAAATCCCTCGCAGCCTCTGCACTATTCAGTACCACAACAGATCGCCCAAGACCCTTCAAGCCGATGACGTCCCCTGAAAATAATGAGCCATGGAACATAAGCAAGTAGGCAGACGCTTACCGTAGAGTTTGGACCACTCGTAGAAGACGAGGTGCTGGTTCTTGAGTGGCATAGAAAGTAAGTTCCCCAATAATGGCAGAGATTTGGGGCCAGGAAGCAAGATATGTTGCCGATTCCGTGTTCGACGAACCACCCAAACGAGGAGACAGACAGGAAAAATCCAGATCCAGGAGGTCATCCTGAGGTCAGAAGGGAGTGCTGAGGGAATGTGGAAAGAACTGAAGAGACGGTCCAAAGACCCACTGAGTCGTCCGGGATACTATCAACTCTTTTTGGAGATCTATGAGCCGATGATGTCGCACACATCAAGAGGAGTCATGGAGTGAGAAACTGTTCCCAGAAATACTGCTTGACAGGAGTTCCGTTGCTCTAGCCAATCGACGAGGCGCGAATCAGGAGATGCACAACAATAGAAGCGACGGCGGAAGGCGAAGTGCGAGAGACTTACAGACAAGGTGAAATTCTCTCGGATCCTTGTAGGGCCATCATGATACTCTTGCGACTATGGATGCCGGTATAATGTTGCATGTCTCATTTAGGCATCAGGAGATTGCGGGAATGCATAAGTGTAGTTGAAATCAGTACGGCACTTTGAGCATGGCGGTGTCCTGAGTGTTGACCATGAGCGAGAAAGGATCGCCTGAAAGAGGAAGAGGGATCTCCTTGGGTGATCGCTGAAGATAACAAGGTCTCAAAGCGTTAGTGGAAGCAGAGTATGATTGTTCGGGGCACCTCACTGGGCAGTATCAAGGCCATTGGGGTCACCGAACATCACCGAACATTGGTCGGCGGATGATGGATCCGACTCGAATTGCTGTGACGGAGTGACTTTGACAGGTCCTGCACAACTTCACTCCGCAATTTTGGAGTCTGTCCATCCAGAATTGAAGGCACACCATGAGGATTCACTGAGGAAGGAGGTTTGTTGCTTTTGAAAGAGGTGTGTTGTGGACAATAAGCGTCCAATGTTTCTCGGCACAGCTCGGCACCGGAGTGTGCTGTGCTGTCCGTCCGTTGACCTTGCGCTTGTCTGGATGCTGCACTGAATGATTGACGCGATCTCTGATGCCGAACACCTCCATGACGAGTTATCTCACAGTCCTCCGATACGTCTCCGTATTATTCTACCAACTGACCGATGTTCGGAATTCCATCTGTGTGCACTCGCTGATTCAAAATTGACTGCAGGTTGAGAGACTTCCGCCTTTTGGTTTTTCTTTTCGTCTGGCCACTACTTCGGACTCATCGCCTTGGACTTGTTGACTCAAGGAACTCGACAATTCATTGGGTTCAGTCAGTTCTGACAACGGCAATACCGACTACACAATGCGGTAGGTATTGTGAAAATATGTGCGTGGCATTATTTTCTGAAACTACTTTCTATGAAGCAGTACACGACGACATGCCCGTTCTTTACCACGATGCGGAGAGGGCGAACGGATGTCCACGTCAGACCCCACGAGGTTTTATCTTGACGGAGCTACAGCCTGGGTGTCAGTAGGCGTTTAGTGAGGTTTTGGGCCCTCTGCCGATTCAAGTTATTGAGAAAGGAATCTGGTACACTGGGTAGCAGTGAGAGGTCGACGGCCAGACCGATGTAAGCTACAGTATGTTTGCTTGCTATCTATGTGAGGATGATGTGCCGTCAGGATGGGTGTTTCTGACGCGCCACATTTTCTTCCGTCAGACAAGCCTCAGCTTGCAGGAAGCACCAAGCGCCAACGACCAGAGCCAACGTTCAATAAAATAACCTCCTCATCGGCAATGACGTCATATAGAATGAAGTAGGAGGGTGTTGCACTTACTCCCGATTGTCCCTCAGACACCGGAGGTGCATTCGAAGCGCACGGAGGAGTCCACTTTCCGTTCATGTTCCTGAGCAGGATTTTTTGGCCTCGCTCTTGACATCCTCAATTTTCACATCGAGGATCCTCAAATACATAGGCTACATTCTACGAGTGTCATTCCTGAACCACGCGTTCCATTCGTTTCTGTAGATCCACATCTTCGTATAGATGCCCCACTCCATTCTGACATCGAGGTCCGACCAGTCCGCAGGCGCCAATCCTTCAAGCTTCGGGTTCCGGGGTAATCTGTACGTCTTCCATGCCGCTTCCTCATGTGACGTTCTGACTGAGATCTCGAGTAGAAATCTCATCCTCGCAACATCATCATTAGGTATGTCGATTTTACTCTATCCCATCTGTCCTGAATGTGATAGTCTTCCACAGCTTTGCTCGTATACGACCACCTTCTCACCTTCCCTACTGAGGTACAACTCATTTGGAGAAGGAAATTCTCCGTCGTCACCATCCTGTTTCTTCTCGTTCGCTACTTCACGCTTGTCAGTAAAGTAGTGTACGTCGCATGTATGATGGGAGAATGGAGCACCGAGGTACGGTCGGCCATTCCGTTGCCATCGACTCGTGGGAATGTTACTGATAACTTCAGGAGTACGCCAGACTCGAAATAGTAAACGATGCCCTTGCAATACTCGGAGGAATCGGTGTCTATGGTGAGCCCTCCTCGGACGACCATGTCATTCTGTCATCTCATATAAACATTCCAGGCTTCAACATTCTACGAATATATGCATTGTGGGACAAGAACCGGCGGCTCGCGCTTCTGATCGCGATAGTTGGATATGGCATCCCTTTGACTGGTGTGGTGAGAATATTCTGTTCGTTTCGTGCCTTCTCAGTGTCGCTCACTCAACTCAAGCCTATCTATAGCGATGACCTTCCGATATAGTACGTCGTCTGATACAACGTCATCCTACACATCTTTTAAATCTGCTGATTTTTACACAGTCCATGTGAGCTTCCTGTACTGCTCAGACGTCACGTCAGTCTCGTTCAAATTAGATCAAAGATTGTATCCTACCATCGTCGCTGGCGGCCGAGTTCTTGGTGATCATCCTCACGTTGATCAAAACTCTTCGATCGCATAAGCCGGTTCCCGGAATACCCCTTCAACGACGATTATCTCAGTTGTTCCTTCGAAATGGTACGGCCCTTTCCCATGTAGATTGAATTGTGTTTTAATCAGTAGCCAGGGCTCGTATATTTCATGTCAGTAAGCAAGCCCTTCCAATCCGTTTCCGGTGACTTTTTGACTGAATGATTGCAAAAGGGTATTGGCGACTGCAGACACCTTAGTATTTATTGGCTGGCTGGTTGGCTGGCTGTCGAATTGGGTAAGTCAGCCCTTATTGACTTGTACTAGGTGGTGGGTTTGACACTACCCACTCTCAAGGCTGCATCGGACCTGTGGTTACTCGACGTCTTCAATATCGCATACTTCCTTGACGCGGTATGTGATGTAAGGCATCCTGATATTATCCTGATCTAACCTCTCTTAGGCATCTGCCATTCTCATCACTCGGTTTATTCTGAGTCTTCGGTCTTTTGACCTTCCGAGTGGCAACGTTCCTGGCGAGTGTCCCAGCTACACAGATCAGTCGGCATGGAGTTCTCGGGCTGCGTTCTTCAATAGGATCAAATCAATTGACGTTGTAGGCAGTATGGGATCACCACTTGACCACGGGGAAGAGATGGAGGATGATTGAGGATGTGTTGATAAGGCTCCGTACTTGACGAGATATTGGCAGATCTTTGACCTACGGCGCAGAAGGAAGATTCCCTGAGGGAGAGACATCGTCCATCAGACATCTGTCTCGGATAAGTGTACGTACTATAGAAAGAGGCTTTGCTACTTCCTAATAATAACTTACAATTGCCACTACTTGTGTCGTACACACGGTTACCAGTTTTTCCCCGCTTAAAACACTCGGACACCTCCTGACCCTGTCCGTATGTTTCCACTTGAGCAGCGTCGCTACCCTTACCAGCGATATTTCATTTCTGTCTGATCACTCAGAAGGCCCCATCATGCACCATATGGTCATCGTATGACATTGACGTAGCATTGCCACAATGATCCTTTTCTGTTTTCACGAACCGGAATAACGGAATCGGTGAAGACTGCTAGACAGATTTTTTTGTTCCTGGGTCAAGACCTCGAAGGGTCATTTCAAGAAATAAATAAAAGAGAAGGAAACGACAAGTCTCACCCGGCGCGTGGTAACTTGGTTCGAGGTGAACTCAGCAGTCACGACCCTGTGAGTCCTAATACAACTTCTTGACGATGATCAGGTTGTCTCTCGCTGACCATGCCGTCAATGTCCTAACTCTGATTGGTGGATATACTACTGTATCATGACATGCTCATCTCGACACCATGATTTCTTACCATCAAGATGTCATGAGTCCCCCTATGGGCGGTCAACAAACAATGAACCACTTCACGCTCACGTCGTTCTCAGTTGTTATATCAATCGTAATTTAGACCTTTTGAACGGAATAATATCAGGACTTACAACATGGATAAGGAACCATCAACACGAAAGAAAGGTGATCCGCAGTTTGACTCTCGCAGGCACAATGAGTACTCAAAATAGTTCCTTTCCTTCTATTCCAAGTCAGGAACCAACGGTCTTGATACCCGATGGTGGGACGTTGATTTCCCTCTTGACGTAGGAGGCTCGACATCATTCGAGTACCGATATCCTTTATATCGCAGGTTTGAACACTGTATTGACACCGCACCCTCCCCCTCAGACTCTGTCAACCACCTCAAGATTATACCTCCATGGCTGAAGTTGGACCAATGTTGAGGCTTGTGGGGACCACTGGTTGGAATCCGGGTAGCTTTGGGAATCAGAATGGGCGAGTGCTTAAATTTGCTTCGAGTGACAAGGGGGTCCTCATACATTCACAGTGATCTCATCATCACCGTGACCTCCACAGGTGCGTCAACGCCTGATTTGTTTTGAAATCCGGCATCCCCGTTGACCTCTCACGATGGTAATTTTGTAGCGCTGCTCGTCTATGATCATCTTATTACGTTCTCTGAGGAGGTAGACCTCGTCTGGAGAAAGAAGTTCTCCGTCATCACAGCATTGTTCCTCCTCATACGCTACTGTACCATATCGTGCAAAATCCTATGGGTCATCTACCATGTAAAACTCTTGACCGCGCCCGAGGTGAGTATCGCATATAGAGCCACTACTATGATCCAACATTGATTCTCTAACTTCTGCTCTGGGCTGTAGGATGCGCTACTATTCAAGTTGGACAAGGTGAACTTTGTGATCTCACTCCTCAGCGGGATAGCCATCTATTGTGAGCTTTCAGTATTCTTTCGCCTCCTTGTCTGATTGCAATGTTTTTAGTATTCAACGTACTACGTATTTATGCATTATGGGGGAAAAACTGGCGAATCGCAGTTGTAGTCGCCCTAGTTGGATACGGCATCCCATTCACTGGAATGGTGCGGACTATGATATCATTTGCTGAATCAATGTTGCTTACCGTCTTCAAGCCCCTGTATATTGGATTTCAATGGATACCGTACGTTTTCTTGGATGCATTACCCACCTGTGAAACTGAAACTGATCAAATTGCTGATGCTCGTTGCACAGTATATGTGAGCCCTCTTTCCGGGTTTATTGCAGGGCTTTCAAGCTCAGATTCGAGGAATCCAAGATGTCGTCTTACCATCGGCGCTGGCAGGAGAGGTCTTGGTGATCGTCCTGACAATGATGAAGACGCCGCGAATGTATATGTCAGTTTCGGGAATACCTCTGGAACAACGGTTGTCTCAACTCTTGTTCAAAAATGGTATGGCTCTCGTCTATCATTTGAGTCAATATACTTACCAATCTCCAGGTTTGATTTATTTCACGTAAGACAGCCTGCAGTTTGTGGTCGACTCAAAACAAACTGACCTTGCCAAAGAGTGTTGGCGACTTTGGATGCTCTACTATTGGCCTCTCGTTATATCCGTAATGATTTTGGGGTGGGCCAAGCATTATTTGTGGCATCCTGGCGAATTTTGACCATCACTTAGATCCTCGGGACTTCGATGACATGCCTCATCGATACAGTGCGTTACGCAGCGATTCGATGTGACCTCTACCAAGACTTGGAAGTCTAATATTTTTTGTCTCCCAGGCAACGGCCATACTCACGACTCGATTCATTTTGAACCTTCGATCATTCGATCTTCCCAAGAGCAACGTGCCTGGAGAGTGTCTTAGCCAGCGAGATAAATCAGCATGGAGTTCGCGTCTCGTTTTCGTTGGTAGATTTACATCCGTTGATTTCATTGGGAATTTGGGATCTCAACTTGACCATGGTGAAGAGGGTGAAGATGATGCGGGGGAAAACTGCGAATCCCCCAAGGGCAGTTCTCAAGTCTCCGAATAAGACGCTGAAACGGTGCAGTTTCGACAAGGTGCTTCATTTACCTGTGAGCTGGAGGATCGAAACTCTCATTCCCCTCTCAGTTGCATAGCGATTCCGATTTATCGAGTAACGTAGAGTATTTAATACTTACAACGGAGTCAGCTGGCTGGTATCCAAATCGACCGAGGATCGTGTCGATCCCTGATGACCGCCTGGAACAAACAAAATGGAACAACGGGATTGATTCACGGTAAGTACGCAAACGAAATCTCTCCGGTACATCTTCACTGTAGACTCCGTAACATCAGAAAAAAGAAAAGTTAGAGACATTTGATACAGAACATGTGATGAAATCAAAGGAGTTGCATAGCAGGGGAACGTCGAAAAGCAACCACAAATAGACACTTTACGTGGAAACCAGACCCTTCTGCAGCTCTGACCTCGCTCTAAATTCGCACGTGAATGGAAGAGGATGACTGGAAGAGATCATGATCAGAGCTTTGTATGGCCAGAAATCCAAAGGCTTACGATACTATAGCGTTAGTAAACTCGGCAGTAGGAAGGGTGTCGTTCCCCTGCTCATCTTTGGTCGGACATATGTCGAAGACTGCAAGGAGTGTTGCCGCCACAATCCACAAGCTAGCCTCTGCTAAATAACGGCCAGGGCATATCCTAGGGACCACACTCATGCCTACAGGTACACAGTCGAAGCGAGGGATTGCATACCTTCTCCCAAATCCAAAGACGAACTCGGGGATTGGTTCAGAATAACCAGCAGGTTGTGGGAGAAATCGTTCAGGATAGAATTTGTGCGGATCTCGATAAACCTTGGGGTCTAAAGCCATACTCCTATCACATCACAAGTCAGGAAATAAGAAAACAGAGGTCTCAAAATAACAAAATGCGACGCACAGAAGGTTTGGGATCAAGGTCGTTCCCTTCGGTATAAACATTTCCCGGTACACGTCGTCTTCCATAACACGGTGAGGAATCCCTATCGCGATAAGATCAATGATAACCAGATGGAAATCAGAGTTCAACCAGGGACGCACCAAGGGGTGCAACAGGATGCCACCTTCGAACAATATCAATGAAAAGGGATGTTGGGATCAGCTGGATGTAAAACATACCTCATGACCTCATTGGCGACACACTGAGTATATGGAAGAGAATCCCTATCGCTGAAATCAGGCAGCCTCCGTGAACCGATCACATTGTCAATCTCTTCTCGGGCCTTCTTCTGAACATGAGGATGAAGAAGCAGAGCCAAGACTAGAGTACGGAGAGTCCCCATGGTCTGACGATTGCGTCAGTGAAATAGGCATCCAAGGGCAAGAAAAGTCAACAGACTGTGTCACCTCCCGCTTCAAAAGAGGATTCTCAGATGCGAATTGGTTGTGATGCAAAAGAATGCATTCAAGCTTACCTGCGTAGATAACCCATGATGAGTTCATGAGGCATTTGAGATCACCTGGATCATTTTCTCGTCCCTCTCGCTTAAGGTCTTCGAGGTGACGGGATAAGAACGACGGGTTCGCTGTACCGAGCGCCTAACGAGTTTGATGTCAACGCGATTTAGAACCATAGAACGCAGGGTCTCACCATTTGCTGCCTGACTTGATCGAATCCGTATCGCGAAATAGATTCATAGATTGGTCGTTGAACTAAACGTGGTTAGATGGCTAATAGAGAACGTCGTGATGAACTCACTTCGTGAATATCGAATGAACCACGCTCCCGGAGACCAAGAAGGTAATCTTTTCACTACCAAAGATGAGAGCCATAAAGACGGAGCTGAGAAGCGAGATAGCAAGCCAAGACATACAGATCGGAAAAAAATCAACCGGGTTTGCGAACGAAGAGCCCAATCCAGCAACCATGTCATTCATTTGGTTGGCAAGTTGTAGGTAGGGGTCGTTCTCGGAAAGTGCTTGATGACCATAAGCAATTTCCATCACCACAGCCGTCGCATAGCTTGTGAAAGTATCCACGTCTTAAAAATTATCTCGTGCGATGATAACATGTGAGAGGACGTACTGTTTGAGGTGTTCCTCGAATCGTTCGGGTGTCTTAAACAGCCTCTGAACTAGAATAGAAGCCTGGCGCAGTTGGCTATCTTGGAATACTGCAGAACCTTGGCGAGTGAGTTGTTGTTGGAGAACCCTTCGAGAATTATGGAAGTCTTTTCCATAAGGAAGGAATAAGACCGCGTCCATCCATCCCATGCTGAACCGCATTGAGTGTTCATGTCAAGCGGTGTAGAGAGACAGAGACATACAGTTCAAGCATTGGAAATCGTGGCCTGTCACTATACGTTGCACTCCGTTTGTCAAACAAATCCCTCGCAGCCTGTTCACTATTGAGCACCACAACGGAATTTCCTAGACCTCGAAACCCAATAACGTCCCCTACAAAAAATGAATTATGAGGCCACAGAATGTGGGTAAACTCACCATGAGATTTCGACCACTCATGGAAGACGAGAGGTTGGTCCTTGAGTGGCATAGAAAGTAAGTTTCCGAGGAACGGGAGGTGTCTTGGTCCAGGTATCGCAAGATGTTGACTGCGCGATCGCCGAAACAACCAGAAGAAGAAACATAATAGGAAAAACCATACCCATAATTCCATCGCAAGACTTGGAGAAGGGGTTGGAGTATCAAGTCAGAGTCATCTGGGGGGAATTGTAGGGTTTCTTATGGCACACGAAACCTCTCAAGAACGGGCGGCACACTGTGTCTCGACAAGGGTCCATGATGGAAAAGATAAATTATATTCGGGAAACCCTGCAGTAACATCGTTGAGACTGTCACGCAAAGGGAGATCTAGGACACATTCAAGAGATTAGAGAATGGTAGAGGACAATGCCCTGAGTGGACAGACAAGACGACCCATTCCAGATCGGACAAGACGCCAGTGCGAGCAACCTGTGTGCGAGATAGTGGAGTGCAGGGCAGTAAAGATATCACTAAATACAATTCCATCCGTAGATCAATGAATTAGCTTTCTATGATCAACGAGATGCTCACTCATCACCGATTGACAATCCAGCGACCGAGCAGCCTCATGATGCATGACTTTCCAGATGTCGATCGCGCGTCGACAATTTGTACCAGGAGAGTTGTTCACCTCAAATATAGAGTTGGCAATGAAAAAAAAAAGAATACGACCATACGGGTCGGTCTTCAGATTGAAATGAAGGAAGGATACTCAGGCTGTAGTTGAACGAGCCCGATGATGTGGTTGGGACTTGGACTCCGACGAAAACCAGGTCGATTCCGGCCCAGCCTTGGGGGACGGTTATTTGTTCTGAGGTGGTAAATGGTCTAGGGGGGTCTGTCACGCGTCACGAATGCACGACCATCAATTTTTGTGACCCCCTTGAAGAGTGACATTCTGCCACCCCGCGGATCAATTGGTTCAAAGTCTCCAAGTCTCAGTTGGTTCTGGGTGGAAAGAGAACAATCCTCACGGACCATCCTTCGATAATTACTATGACCTAGAGGCTCGAATGTTCTTAGGCGGTGGTAGTGCTGATTAATTCCGTCTCCTGGAACACAGATGGCACCTTCTAGATATGTGCCATCTTCAGACTCCTCACTGTTATAAAACACGCCTTTGTCCGCCCCTCCCACCCTTTTTGCAAACACCAAACCATCTCAATCGTCTCGATGATCCTGTCTATCCATTTTATCTTCGCACATGTATGCACCGTTCTGACGATGATAATACACATGTTGTACCCTATTCGGGGTTGCGTGCCCTCAGTTGGCACTGTTCGTTATTGCCGGGGCCAATCGTAGGTGCTCGTCATTTACTGTCGGTGAGATTAAGATGTATCGTACTCTGAGAGGGGACTTCGCGGGTCTGCATGATGCAGACAGGCTCAGCTTTCTGATCTTATTGGACATTGACGAATCGCCAGTCAGTCCATGCTCAATTCAAGGAGAAACCGAAGTTGAAGTGAAATTAGCGTATCGTTTACTTCATTTGTTCGCATCCCTGGCGCCTGCTATCGTCTCGCATACTACATGTACACTGCTAGAATCATACGAGTATATATTGCCCGTACACTGCAGAACACGCATTTTCTCTCTTTCCAGCCCGGTAACCACCTCTCGGTAATAACCTTCTTACCTTCCTTTCCAGCCCATTGTAATAGCGACATTTCCTGTGCGAGGTACGAGTACAAAGAAATAGCGTCCACCCGAACAGAGCCAGGCCAACCACATTCTTCATTGGACTGCAGTCGACCGTCTCCGAAGATAAGGTCCCGTCAGTACGACACGAGAGGAATGCTGAGGAAGCGGAAGGTAGCGGTTTCGAGCCTGCGAAAGCTCTCATCAGGGGGCTACCGCTACCCCGACCGCTTGCCTTTCTGGAGTCGTTTAGGTATCTACCACCTACGCCTATGTCAGAGGGAGTAGTGTACATATCCGAGTAGAAAGCGAGAACGATAAAATAAACGAGGAACGACGAGACGTGATAAAAGCGATAAAAAAAAAGGCGGACCATACGAAGACCCTCCGAGTGGGGTGGTTTACAAGGTTGGGAGGGGGAGGGAGGGGGAGTAATTGG
>JANAWD010000137.1:10438-76652 GCA_027627245.1 Meripilus lineatus | reverse complement strand
TTTCTGGATACTCTGGTGGACCTCCTGATAGCAGGATCAGTGAGGATAAGGCTGAGGAGGAGTGAAGAGAGAAGGCTCCTTTCTTCTTCTAGGAGGCTCTACAGGGAGGGAGATGGAGGTGAGGAGCTAGAGGGAGCAGGAGATGGATCTGTGTGTGGCACAGGTGGATCAGGTGTCTGAGAAGGTGAAGGTGATCTAAGAGTGTCATCATGCAGTGGCTCATCCTTGACCTCTGGCTGAGGGGAAGGAGTGGGCTCAGGTGACTGTTGCTGGGCCTGAGGTTGGCCAGCATGGACTTGGGGGAGTGCTCCCACTGAATCCTGGTCATCTGAATCATCTAGGGGAGCAAGGATCTTGTTGAGCAAGTCCTGTCCCACTGTGTGAGGGAGTGATGATTCAGTGAGCTGAGATTCTCTGACAACAAGTCCAGGCAAACTGCATTCATCAAAGATGACATCTCTCGAAATCACCACCTTCTTGGAGAGGGGGTCATAGCACCTCCAGCCTTTGTAGCCATCAGGATAGCCCAAAAAAATGCACTTGAGAGAGTGTGGCTCTAGTGACTTTCTCTGGTCCTTCTGGACATGCACATATGCTCTGCAGCCAAACACCCTGAGGTGGTGGATGGATGGCTTTTTGTTGTGCCAGAGTTCATATGGTGTGACTGTGGAGGGCAGAGAGGATGTAGGTGACCTGTTTCTCACATAGAGAAATGTGGCCAGGGCTTCACCCCAGAAGGAGGCTGGGAGATGGGACTCCACAAGCATGGCTGTGACTCCTTCTGCCAGAGTTCTGTTGATCCTCTCTGCTGCTCCATTCTGCTGGGGAGTGCTCCTGACTGTGTGCTCTCTTCTGATCCCATGCAACTTCATGTAGTCATCCCACTCTGTGGAGATGTATTCTCCACGCTTGTTATCTCTCAGGGTCCCAATCCTTCTGCTGAAGAGATTCTCAGCATAGGCCTTGTAGATCTGGAATGCCTGGAAGGCTTCACTCTTGTTTCGGAGCAGCACCACATAGCAAAATTTGGTGGCATCATCAAGGAAGGTGATCCAGTATCTATAGCCTTGGATAGTCTGGGTTGGAAGGGGACCATGAACATCAGAGAACATGAGATCAAGGGGAAGGGAGTGTCTGTTCTCTGCCTGCTGAGGGAAGGGTGTCCTGTGCTGCTTGCCAAGGATGCATGCTTCACAAGAACCAGACATGGGTGTCTCAGAATCAAGCTTGAGATTGACTACAAGCTTGTTCTTCAACAGGGACTCTGTCTTGGGAGATGTGGTCCAACCTTCTGTACAGGAGAGATCTGTCTAACACTACCTGGGATGACTGAGCATGTTGCTGCACCTGTACCTGTCCATTCAGGATTCCCACATTGGTGTCAGTGACTGTGGCATACAACAGTATGATGTTAAAATCACAAGAGAGGAGAGAGTGAAACCAATGGAATTGGATGAGGGAAAACTGAGAGAAGTACAGGGGTTTATATACCTGAGTACCAGGAGAAGTCCATGTGATTGTTAGGCAATCACATGGAATAGACAGCCTTGGCAGTGCAGCCAGACTGGTCCACTTCTGCCTAGTTCTACTCTAGGCCTGAGGCTGTGTGATCTTCCCACAGCCTTAGGCTAAACTAAACTACCTATCTTATCTGATAGTATCTAATCTAATCTGATCTTTATCTTATCAACATTGTCCTGGGGGCTGACTGATTAGCCCAAGCCCAACATATGACAGTGTCTCTTTGGAAAGAAATCAAGTCCTTTGTGATAACAATGCTGAAGCCCTTGTGCTGAGTGAGGTGGAGAGGTGAAAAGAGATTACACCCCAGCTCAGGCACATAGAGGACATCAGTGATAGCTACAGTAGGTCTATTACTACCCTTTAGAATAAATAGCACCGTTCCCTTTCCCTCTGAATAAATAATCTGACCATTGGCAATTCTGACTGGCACTCTCCAGGGGACAAAGGTGTGAAACCAGTGTCTGTGTGGAGTCATATGAGATGTAGCACCTGAGTCAACCAACCATTGGTAAGAGATGGGTTCAGAAGGGGAGGAGGAAAGGAAACTTGCATTTCCAGCATACTCTGTCTTGGAAAGAGCAGAGCTTGCTTGTGCTTGGGGGGTAGGAGGAGAGACCTGTTGGACCTGATTGGACTGCTGACCCTTGGACTTCTGCACTCTGTGACAGAGTGGTTGTATCTCTCACAGAAGTCACATTTGACTTTAGGCTTGGAGGAGGAGGAGGGGGAAGCAGAGAAGGAAGCTCTGAGGGCAGAGTCTGTAGAGACACCTCGGCTGGATCTGGGTTTCCTCTGTGTCTCTTCAGCCTTGAAGGCAGCTTGGACTGATGCTTTCTGTTAAAATCCACACCAAGGGGGAATAGATCAACCCCAGGCAGCTGGAACTCAAGTTAGAAAGCTATTTATTATGGTAACATAAGTTATACATACCTGGAACTCAAGTTAGGAAGCTAAAGTTTCCCTCACCCAAGTGCGAGGCTAACAGAAGCTGTGGCTGAAACTGTACAGTACCTAATGTGGCTGAAGCCAGTGAAGAAATGCTAAGTGCAAATCACAATGGGTAGAGAGCTGTAGGACAGCTAGAAAAATGGGGAAAAATCATAGAAAATAGGAAAATAATCAAGGAATTTAATGGTACTAAAATCAAGAACATTGGAGTTGAAGTCATCACAGAAATAGCAAAACCAACACTCCCCCCTGATGCTACAACTCCCCCCTAACCTTGCAATCCCATAAGTCCTCTAAACTGCTGAACCTTCACTCTAGGCAAAGCCTTGGTCAACAAGTCAGCTGGCATGTCATGGGTAGACAAGTGCACAGGTGAAATATATCCAGACTCCACCATATCCCTTAACCAATGTAACCTCAGATCCACATGCTTCATTTTGCTGTGATGAGTGGGATTCTTGGCCACTGAGATAGCAGAGTTGTTGTCCATGAACAGAGTGGAAGGTCCATCAAAGGTATACCCAATCTCTGTCAACAGGTTCCTAATCCACATCAACTCCTTTCCAGCCTCATTCCCTGCCACAAACTCTGCCTCAGTAGTAGACAGTCCAACCATACTCTGAAGTTTGGAACTCCAGCTGACTGCCCCAGTCCCCATCATAACTACAAAACCACCAGTAGACTTCCTGCTATCAATCTCTCCAGCATGATCAGCATCAGAGAAAGTCCTAAACAACTCTGAGCTGTGAGGATTTGGACTATAAGTCAAAGTAAGGTCCATGGTACCCTTGAGATATCTGAAGAGGTGCTTGACTGCTTTCCAGTGAGCCATGCCTGGATTGGTATTGAACCTGGCAAGCTTGTGAACAGTGTAGGAAATATCTGGTCTTGTACAAGTGCTGAGATACATCAGAGCACCAACAGCATTGATGTAGGGAATAGTAGACATCTCCTGTCTCTCTGAGTCTGTCTGAGGACCATCTGCAGCTGAGAGGCTAAGTCCTGGGTCCATAGGAGTAGAGACTGGGTTGCAGTCAAACATGCTGAAGGTAGTGAGGGTATTGATGATATACTGGCGCTGGGAAAGGGAGAGAGAGCGAAGGGATCAATTTCTGGTGATTTCAATGCCCAGAAGATAAGATGAGGGGCCAAGGTCTCTAAGTTTAAAGTGGGTAGCAAGTTCTGCAATGACAGCCTTGATAGAGGCAACAGAACGACCTGCAAGAGTGATATCATCAATGAAGATGGGAATAATAACCCTGACATCATCTCTGATAAAGAGATAGACAGAGGCATCACTCTTGAGACGCTTGAAACCCATCTGGAGAAGCACAGAATGAAGTTTCTGGTTCCAGAGTCTTCCAGCTTGCTTGAGACCATACAGACCCTTGACCAATCTAACCACATCACCTGGATTGCCTCTCTCAAAACCCTCAGGCTGCTGCATATAGATGTCTACATCCAAGTCTCCATTGAGGAAGGCCTGGGAGATGTCAGTGGAGTATAACTCCAGATCCTCCAAGGCAGCAAGGGCAAGAATGACTCTGATAGTAGCCATCCTCACAGTAGAGGCAAAGGTCTCCACATAGTCAAAGCCTGGTCTCTGACTGAATCCCTGGGCAACCAATCTGGCCTTGTACCTATCAATGGTACCATCAGCAAGATGTTTGATGTTAAGAACCCATCTGCATCCAATAGCCTTGGCACCTGGAGGAAGTTGACAATACTCCCATGCTTCATTGGCAATAAGACCATCAAACTCCTTCTGAGTAGCCTCTATCCACTTGGGGGCATCAGGTCTCTTGAGAGCCTCAGCATAGCTCTTGGGATCAGAGGCAGAGACAGCCTGGGCAGCTTCAGAGAGGTGAGTGTCAGCATCCTCATAGGTAGACTCCTGATCCTGATCCTCATGTGCATCAGAGTCATCAGACTCATCATCCTCAGGGATAGGAGATGTCTCCCTGACTTTCCACCATTCACCAGGTGGAACACCCAAGTTGGTCCTGGTAGAGTGTCTTGTAGATTGTGAAGGACCAGGCTGAGGAGGTGCTGGTGAAGGAGATGGAGGTGCTGGTGAGGGAGATGGAGCTGGTGAAGGAGATACTGAAGGAGTAGATCTCCTAGGAGGTGTTGGACTTAGGCTAATCAGCCAGCTCCCAGGACAATGTTGATAAGACAAGATCAGATTAGATTAGATACTATCAGATAAGATAGGTAGTTTAGTTTAGCCTAAGGCTGTGGGAAGATCACACAGCCTCAGGCCTAGAGTAGAACTAGGCAGCAGTGGACCAGTCTGGCTGCACTGCCAAGGCTGTCCATTCCATGTCATTGCCCAACAATCACATGGACTTCTCCTGGTACTCAGGTACATAAACCCCTGTACTTCCCTCAGTTTTTCCTTATCCAATTCCATTGGTTTCACTCTCTCCCCTCTTGTGATTTTAACAGGTTATGGGCCTTCTCTAAAAATCACTTGCAGACCTCCCTCCTCTCATCTCAGTGCTTGACTCTGGTCATCCCTTTGCTCTTGCCACTCACTCTGTCTGTTCCCCCCCTTCTTGCCTCCCTTGCTTGATCTATTTTTACCCCAAAACTTTGATCTTGCTATCCACATTTTCTACACCTTCCTCTCCCCTCCCTATTGCCATCACTATACTTGATTCTTTTACCCCAAAAACTTTGATCCTGCTACATCCATTCACTTTGCACCTGGTCTGAATCATTCCCTGACCTTGCTACCACTATCATCTCAATCTTGTTTTTGACCTATCCTTGCAATCAACCTACTCTCATTCTTGGACTTGTCACTCTCAAACTCTCTCTGGGCTTGACTCTTCTCTGGGCTTGTTTTCCATTCCTTCTCAGCTTCTTCTACTCTCTCATCTCATCAAGAATCTTCTCTGGGCTTGTCTCTCTTTACATCCTCTGTCCTTAACCAGGACAAATCCATTCTACCACTTACTCACACAGCTGTCTTGTTTGTTTTATACTTTTCCCTGGTGGCTTGTGACCCCTTGGATTAGGTAGTGCCTACCCTTTCTTGACTTGAACTGTTGAAGAAGTGAAGTTGCCCCCTTCTTTAAGGTCTGTTCACTCAGATCTTCCCTGGACAAGTGTACTCCTCCATCAGTGACAAGAGGCCCTGGGGCAACTGCTTTTAGAATTGGTGGTCATAGGATAGGCTAGTATAGGTAATTAGGCTAGAATAGTTGGCTGAAGAACAGGCAGGCTTGCCATCCATCTACCCACCCACCTACCACATCACACCACACTATTCCATCCCATTCATCCCACTTCATCCTCATCCTCATTCACACTCCCCTCATCATCACTCTATCCACTCATACCCACACTTCACAATGACAGACTCCTCCACCTCCATCTCCTATTGTTTCTCTCAGTAACTCCAACTACACCACATGGAAGTCAGATATCTCTGCTGTCCTCAGATGCAAAGGACTCTTCAGGCTAGTCAATGGCACTGTTTCCAAGCCCAGTGACAAGCCAGAGGATGCCACCCAGCTAGAGTCCTACCTGGACAAGCTGGACAGGGCAGCAGGTCTCCTTGTTCTCCATGTAGACAAGGATCAGAGGGTCCATCTTGCTGGCATAGAAGATGACCCCATTGCCATGTGGAAGAAATTGGAGGAGGTGCACATGTCCAGAGAGGCTGGGACAAGATTCAATGCCTATGATGATCTCTTTTCCATCAGGCTTGCAGAATCAGAGTCTCTGTCCAGTCTCATTGTCAGGGTTGATGAGGTGATGCACAGAATCAAGGGTCTCAGACCTGAGGATTTTGACATCACCAAAATGGATGAAGAATTGGCTATCATGGCTATGATCAGGGCCCTCCCTCAGGAGCAGTATGGCTCCTTTGTCTCCTCCCTCCTCCTCCAGAAAGACTTGAAGAAAGCATCAGTCCAAGCTGCCTTCAAGGCTGAGGAGACACAGAGGAAACCCAGATCCAGCCCAGGTGTCTCTACAGACTCTGCCCTCAGAGCTTCCTTCTCTGCTTCCCCCTCCTCCTCCTCCAAGCCTAAAGTCAAATGTGACTTCTGTGAGAGATACAACCACTCTGTCACAGAGTGCAGAAGTCTCAAGGCTTACAAGGAGCAGCAGAAGAAGTCCAAGGGTCAGCAGTCCAATCAGGTCCAACAGGTCTCTCCTCCTACCCCCCAAGCACAAGCAAGCTCTGCTCTTTTCCAAGACAGAGTATGCTGGAAATGCAAGTTTCCTTTCCTCCTCCCCTTCTCGAACCCATCTCTTACCAATGGTTGGTTGACTCAGGTGCTACATCTCAATATGATCTCCACACAGACACTGGTTTCACACCTTTGTCCCCTGGAGAGTGCCAGTCAGAATTGCCAATGGTCAGATTATTTATTCAGAGGGAAAGGGAACTGTGCTATTTATTCCAAGGGGTAGTAATAGACCTACTGTAGCTATCACTGATGTCCTCTATGTGCCTGAGCTGGGGTGTAATCTCTTTTCACCTCTCCACCTCACTCAGCACAAGGGCTTCAGCATTGCTATCACAAAGGACTTGATTTCTTTCCAAAGAGACACTGTCACACTGTTGTATGCCACAGTCACTGACACCAATGTGGGAATCCTGAATGGACAGGTACAGGTGCAGCAACATGCTCAGTCATCCCAGGTAGTGTTAGACAGATCTCTCCTGCACAGAAGGTTGGGCCACATCTCCCAAGACAGACTGGAGTCCCTGTTGAAGAACAAGCTTGTTGTCAATCTCAAGCTTGATTCTGAGACACCCATGTCTGGTCCTTGTGAAGCATGCATTCTTGGCAAGCAGCACAGGACACCCTTCCCTCAGCAGGCAGAGAACAGACACTCCCTTCCCCTTGATCTCATCTTCTCTGATGTTCATGGTCCCCTTCCAACNCAGACTATCCAAGGCTATAGATACTGGATCACCTTCCTTGATGATGCCACCAAATTTTGCTATGTGGTGCTGCTCAGAAAGAAGAGTGAAGCCTTCCAGGCATTCCAGATCTACAAGGCCTATGCTGAGAATCTCCTCAGCAGAAGGATTGGGACCCTGAGAGATGACAAGGGTGGAGAATACATCTCCACAGAATGGGATGACTACATGAAGTTGCATGGGATCAGAAGAGAGCACACAGTCAGAAGCACTCCCCAGCAGAATGGAGCAGCAGAGAGGATCAACAGAACTCTGGCAGAAGGAGTCACAGCCATGCTTGTGGAGTCTCATCTCCCAGCCTCCTTCTGGGGTGAAGCCCTGGCCACATTTCTCTATGTAAGAAACAGGTCACCTACATCCTCTCTGCCCTCCACAGTCACACCACATGAACTCTGGCACAACAAAAAGCCATCCATCCACCACCTCAGGGTGTTTGGCTGCAGAGCATATGTGCATAGTCCAGAAGGACCAGAGAAAGTCACTAGAGCCACACTCTCTCAAGTGCATTTTCCTGGGCTATCCTGATGGCTACAAAGGCTGGAAGTGCTATGACCCCCTCTCCAAGAAGGTGGTGATTTCTAGAGATGTCATCTTTGATGAATGCAGTTTTCCTGGACTTGTTGTCAGAGAATCTCAGCTCACTGAATCATCACCCCNTTACACAGTNGGACAGGACTTGCTCAACAAGATCCTTGCTCCCCTAGATGATTCAGATGACCAGGATTCAGTGGGAGNACTNCCCCAAGTCCATGCTGGCCAACCTCAGGNCCAGCAACAGTNACCTGAGCNCACTCCTTCCCCTCAGCCAGAGGTCAAGGATGAGCCACTGCATGATGACACTCTTAGATCACCTTCACCTTCTCANACACCTGATCCACCTGTGNCACACACAGATCCATCTCCTGCTCCCTCTAGCTCCTCATCTCCATCTCNCTTCCCTGTCAGGAGGCCTCCTAGAAGAAGAAAGGAGCCTTCTCCCTTCACTCCTCCCCAGCCTTACCCTACTGAGATCCTCGCTATCAGGAGGTCCACCAGAGTATCCAGAAAGCCTGGAGAANNGGTGGAAAGATGGACCNGTCTACTCTTCACAAACAGGTAGACCCCTTGAGGAGGAAGAGTCCCAGGAAGGCGACCAGGAGACTATCTATGAGGAAGCTCAGAAGTATCAGGATGCAGAAGTGAGCCAGGAATCTCTTCTGTCCCAGGGACTTGACTTTGTATATCCCTAAGAGACTGAGATGGACCTGCCCACTGCTCTGGAGTTTGCATTCAATACCAGAGTCACTTCTCATCCTGATGAGCCCAGGACATTCTCTGAAGCAATCAAGAGACCTGATGGAGACAAGTGGTACAAGGCAGCCATGACTGAGATCCAGTCACATCTTGAGAATGGCACTTGGACACTTGAATCCCTGCCTGATGGCCACAAAGCTATAGGCTGCAAATGGGTCTTCAAGATTAAGAGATTTCCTGATGGATCTGTGGACAGGTACAAAGCCAGACTGGTAGCAAAGGGATTCAGCCAGAGACCAGGACTGGAGTATAATGAGACATTTGCATCTACTCTGAAATGGGCCACTCTGAGAATCATCTTTGCCATTGCTGCCATTGAGGACCTAGAAGTTGAGTCCATAGACTTCTCCACAGCCTACCTGAATGGAGAGCTGGACAAGGAGGTCTACATGCAGCAGCCAGAAGGCTTTGTCTCCCCTGATGGACACAAGGTGTGCAAACTGGACAAGGACTCTATGGGCTTGAAGCAATCTGGCAGACTCTGGTACAAGAAGCTTGCAGCCACACTGGTTGATATGGGCTTTAAGATCCTGAAGAGTGACTCTTCTGTGTACATCCTGGACAATGGTTCTGTCAGGGTGATCCTTCCTGTGTTTGTTGATGACTGCACCTTGGTCTCCAAATCGAAGGCTAGCCATCCGAGGAGGTGAAACAGAAGCTGCTCTCTCACTTCAAACGTCAGGGATCTTGGTCCAACCAGTCTTCTTCTAGTGTTGCCATCTCCAGAGACAGAGCCAAGCACTCTATCTCCTTGTCCCAGAAGCACTATGTGGAGGATATCCTTGAGAGGTTTCACATGTCAGACTGTAAACCAGTTGGTACCCCCATGGAGCCAGGACTCAGACTGAGTGCCTCCCAGTGCCCTGCCACAGATGAGGATAAGCAGGCCATGGCCTCTGTCCCCTACATCAATGCAGTGGGAGCTCTCATGTACCTTGCCATTGCCACCAGACCAGACATCTCCTTTGCTGTGTCTGTACTGAGCAGGTTCAACTCCAATCCTGGCCCTGACCACTGGAAGGCTGTGAAACACCTCTTCAGATATCTGAAAGGCACCATGGACTACAAGCTCACATATGCTCCTCTGTCCTCTGCATTCAAGGAGAGATTTGAGGTGTACTCTGATGCTGACCATGGTGGGAACCCTGACTCTGGAAAGTCTACCAGTGCCTATGTGGTTAAGATGGGAACTGGTGCAGTGTCCTGGAGTTCCAAGTTGCAGTCCATTGTTGCTCTCTCCACCACAGAGGCAGAGTATGTTTCTGCTGTCTCTGCTGGCTCTGAGGCTATCTGGATCAGACAGCTTCTGACAGAACTTGGCTATGAGCCCTCTGGTCCTACCACACTTCACATGGATAATCAGAGTGCCATCCAGGTTGCCAGAAACCCAGAGCATCATGGCAGAATGAAGCACTTGGATCTCAGGTTCTACTGGCTCAGAGATGCTGTGGAAAATGGGACACTGTCTATAGACTATGTGCCCACAGACTCCATGGCTGCAGACATCCTGACCAAGTCTCTGAGCAAGGTGAAGGTGGAAGAGGCTTGCAAACAGCTTGGCTTAGAGAGCTAGCTGATTGAGTGGGAGTGTTGGACTTGGGCTAATCAGCCAGCCCCCAGGACAATGTTGATAAGGTAAGATCAGATTAGATTAGATGCTATCTGATAAGATAGGTAGTTTAGTTTAGCCTAAGGCTGTGGGAAGATCACACAGCCTCAGGTCTAGAGTAGAACTAGGCAGAAGTGGACCAGCCTGGCTGCACTGCCAAGGCTGTCCATCCCATGTGATTGCCCAACAATCACATGGACTTCTCCTGGTACTCAGGTATATAAACCCCTGTACTTCCCTCAGTTTTCCCTCATCCAATTCCATTGGTTTCACTCTCTCCCCTCTTGTGATTTTAACACTATGATGCGCAACAATCACCTTGGATTTCTCGCCTCTGTTTTCGCGAACATATCCGAACCTTTGACCTCGTAGGAAACCTTGGGGAATCTCTTGGCGAGCAGTCTGAGACAGATGATGTCGACGGCTTCTCGTCTAAAGATACCAATGTCGAGGTGAACCACCACTCAAACGTGGTGTGAGTCCTGCAATATGTGCGCAAAACTGGGAGGTCAGCTTGTCGCTACATTTGATGGCTGGTATCTCGAAGTCATCAATAGTGGAGGCGTGATCGAAATGAGTCCATAAAGTTCTTTCACTGTAAAGTACCAACATGCACGTTGTCCCGGAACGCAGATATATCATTCTCGTCCGGAAATCACTGACGACTTGTAACCCTCAACAGCGCCCATCCTAAATTGATTGGGATATAGATTGTATGATAGAGGAAATTGTTGTGCCACTAAGGAAAGAACCGAGCAAAGGATGGCGGCGGAGCCTCATCGACATCGGTCAACCCGGAGCATCATGTTGGCCAGTTCAACAGTGCTTTTGAGAAGATCCAGATGGCTCTGCGCGATCTTCTCACGAAGACATCTCATAAGATAACATACAAAATAGGCACTGTAACGACTGTCGCTTTAACCCCCCCGCCCCCGTTATTCTCATCCCCTTTCCTTGCTTCAGACATTTCTTTGTGCACACAATGAGTATCAATAGTGGGAATCCTCCAATGTTCTATAACCTCGGTGAGCCAGCCTTTCTGTAAGTTGTTACCAAGCGGTCTTTACGCCTTCTTCGCTAATAAACCTTCCTTCTGGGCAGTACAATGGTGGCTATGGTTTCGCCACTAGGTATGTCAGAGTAGCTCTCTGTTTTTCTGCATACTGACTGCCAGGATCGTACTTTAGCTCTCCTTCTCTATGACTCCCTTCTAACTTTCCCTGAAGAGGTTGAGTTAGTGTGGTGGAAGAAAACCTCAGGAGTCAAAATTCTGTTTCTCCTTATTCGCTACGGAACAATACTGTGCAAGACCCTTAGCCTAGCTGACACCATCTTTCGTAGTTACACGGAGGTTCGTCCTCAACGCACTGGCAATGGTGTTGTGCACAATTTACTGAATACCGTGTATCAGGGGATTCAGGGCGTCTTGGGTATTGGTAAATATGCCAATCTGTTCAATTACTTGAAATTTGCAGAGACCATCGGCGGGTTTATCACTTCGACTGCGGTGTACGGTAAGCTGCTATTATCCGTACCAGGAAATTTCTAATTTGACGTTGGCGCCGATATGTTCAGCTTTTAGCGTGTTGCAAACATACGCAATCTGGAATCGGGACTGGTGTATTGCCTTGCTTGTGGGCACGCTCGGAGTTGGGATCACCCTATGCACTGGCCAGGTATGCTACAAGTATTCAATGGCAACTTTGGTCCACACATTAGCATTTTCAGGTCTTCAACAGTATTGCGCTTAGTAATCCGTGCGTTCTCTTTGCCCTACTTCGATGCCATGTATCGAAGGCTCAATGCTCCCCTCAAAGATGTAAAAAAGATCCCCTCTCTTTAATTTTTGCGTAGTTTGAATTGGACGCGATCTTTTTCAAACCAGACCTAGTCCTTCTAACAGCAATACTCGCCGAAATACTTATCATGGTACTCACAGTCATAAAAACTCGGTGCATACAGTGCACGACCCCGAACAGAACATTTCGAATACGGCTATCTAGCCTGCTACTTGAGAACGGTATGTATCTCTTGTTTAGGTGCAATGCATTGATAATTCATTTCTTGATATAGGATTGATATATTTCATGTGAGTCGAGGCGAAAAGAACCGCGAGATTCGAGGCACTGACAATGGACCTCTAAGGGTATTGATGATGGCGTATGCTCTCGTCTATAGCTCTTGTCTGGTTTTCACTGGTCAACTGAATCAGTCAGATTCACAGTCTTGGTCAACAGTTGTGATTCATATACCTTCCATCGGGCCAGTGATCTACTCCGAATACAAATACCTTCTGTGGGACCAGTTTTGGACGTTAGAAATGTGGTTTCTGGACTCCGTAGGTCCATCTCTCTCGAATTTACAGGTCATATCGAGGGTTTAACAGGTTTGAGACCTCAGATTGTGGCAATACTCGTCACTAGGCTCATTCTCAATCTCCGTTCAGTCGATCTACCAGATAGCAATGTTTCTGGCGAAGACTCGACGCGTTTTGCACCGCAATCGGCATCAACTTGGGTTTCACGACTTCGTTTTTACCCACAAATTGTTTCTTTTGATCTTGTGGGCAACCTTGGAGCCCCTCTTGATCACGGAGAAGAGTCTGTAATAGAAGATGTCGATGATGTTATGGCTGAAGATACTGATGTCAACGCGAGCGGCCGTTCAGTGTAATGACGAGCCTGGCTGGACGTCAACACAGGCCTCGACATAGATTATAATGGTTCACCTCCTACATCCGTCGTCTACCACGCTTCGTTTATCATTAGACAAGCATTTATGTATCTATCACCACAGTCCTTGTTTAGGGCCATTGTCCTCAAACAAAACCGAGAAATCAAAATAGACATAGTACATGCATACAATGAGTACAACCGGTTCAAATCAATCGTCGACCCCGGAATAATATACAATGCGGGAGCAGACACACCCTATCCCTCTGTGAAGTGCTGCGTAGAATACAAAGAAGGCTGTTTCTAGAGCCAGTGAGGAAACGATTTGATCCACGAAATTGTTTGAAAGGAAGAAGGTGGCAGATACGCCATGCCACGAAAGGCGAAGACGATGAGGACACCCTTCGCCACAAAGTAAATGACACCAATTGTGAAAAGGAGGAATGGAATAACAAGGTGAATGACAGAGTCGTCTAGATCCAAAGCCGATTCCTGATGACTCCAGACACATGCAAGGAAACAAGAAATGATAGGAATGGTGATGGTGATGAGAGATGCTACACGCCAGAGGGTACGAAAGGGACCCAGGTCGGATTCGGACGACCAGGCGGCGAGTAGTACGGCTCCACAGAATGTGGCAATGGCAGAGCCGATACTCGAAGACCACATCATATGGGAACGGGATATGGATTCAGGATAAAACGAGGACATCCATGATCCACGTATTGGATAACGGACCCCTTTCGCCACACGAATGAACGAGCCGAAAAAAGTGTCAAAGATGCGATACAGGGTAGAGGGCGAGTCGATCTCCTCAAGGTTTGGGTGGGGTGGGGTCCAAGGACTCTGCCAGCCCTTTGGAACCCTAACCCTAACGGGCTGACATGTTCCGAAAGGTTTCTTCCACCAGAAGAAAGAAGTCGCTGCGTATAGCACGACATAACCTAGGGTAATCAGCTCGAGCTGTGGGATCTCGAAACCCGCTGCTCTTCGTGCGATACACTGAGAAAGGAACCAAACAATTTGTAGTGCGATGACGAGTTGGGAAATGACATTATTCTTGCTCCTGTCTTCGATGTCTTCGGAAGATATCTCTGGTAACTCTAGGTCTTCCTGCTGACTGGGGTCGAAAAAGAGGGGTCTTATGGCTCTGCGGCCATCGTATGCGATGAAACCTCCCATGAGGGCGAAAAAACCGTGGGTGCGTGTCCAACCTTCTAACTCATCTATTGGAAATATGATTCAGAGCTTGTTCAGAGCGTGAAGAAACTCTTCAAGGAGTAACATACATTCAGAAGCTATTCTTCCGGCTAACCACCACTGTCTAATGGACCATAGCAGGACAAACTCCGGGGTTATTAACGCCAAAAGGAATAAACCAAGCCTGCGAGCAATGATCGCAGGTTGTTTCTCTTTTGTTCCAGGGATGCCTGGATGGACAGTAACCCATGCACTAGCGAGTATGGTAACAAGGCTTCCCCAGACAATATCTTGGGTTGTGCGACAGCTGCTGAAATCTGGACAATGAGACATCAGTGACAGGCAAACTGAGAGCGAGATGGGGTGAGTGTTAAAAAGTATAGGTGTACAGCAGAAGAGCGACAAACAGCAGGAAGATATAGGGATCCACTTGAAACCTACTTCAAGGCTACCTATCTGGTGAGGTCATTTCTCGATCAAGACTGACTGTAAGACACGACCGTTCAACGTTGAAAACGTCTGACGCAATGACGATCAATTTCGAGTTCTGTATAAGGGCTGAAGCGGCTATTTTCGCCCTGTGGGATGTTGCATGACCATTTATCTGCTTCGGCCGCGGTGACGAGAATTGACAATCTCCCAGCTTTTCCAGTTGTTGGAGTCCAGGGGGCAGTGATTCGGGACCAGAGATTGGAGTGAGAAGACACTTTCGCCCAAGAGAGCATATGAATGATAATCAAGTCACTGTAGACGTGATGTTGAAAATTAGAGATCGCGTCAGAGGTCGTGGCAAGGCTCATCGTGTCTCACAAGCGCTCGGTGCGGAACGTTTCGGAATTCCCTCATGTTGACCACATTAACTCGGCACACCAGGAGGTGAGCTCTCTTCCACCTGATTGCAACTTGGACGCAAAGCCAGCCAGTCCGCAGGAATAAAAGGAGGTGGAAGTCTATGTGTCTACGCAGAGTCCGCACTCAAAGGATCCAGGAAGCATTCTAGAACTCGGCCACGGCGAGACGTGTAATCGACCTGTCGATAGACCCTTCACTGAAGGTCTTAGCCTCCATACTGCAATCTGGTGGAAGTCTAGGTGCCATGAACAGGGTTTCTCATAAATCAGATCGCCGTTATCTGCGGGCAATGATGACTAGGTGCGGACAGTTATCTGTATTCCAATTCACGACGGCTCCAACTCCTTCTTCAGGGCCACCGCTCTCCTCGTGGTCAATTGGAATTCTGAGCGATCATGAATGTGTTCTCAGCGCTACGCAACGACTCTCCGGATATCTAGAGAGCATTCAGATCGATCAAGGTCGGACCGCTCGCGGAATTAAATACCGCTGCTATCGAGTCCGACTCGGTATCCTCATGCACCGGAAACCTCGACTCTGAACTCTAGCCAAAATAGCAGTGATTTATCGGCTCATAGTTGTAGATACCGAACAACCTCATCTATGCCACAAAGTCAAGGCGCCCTCAGGAGAATATTCTGTCTCCGAAAGCCTTCGCTGGACTTCGGATCACCCAATCTCATGGTGATACAAGACCGTTTCAC
The DNA here is from genome assembly GCA_027627245.1 of Meripilus lineatus. Taxonomy (NCBI): domain Eukaryota; kingdom Fungi; phylum Basidiomycota; class Agaricomycetes; order Polyporales; family Meripilaceae; genus Meripilus; species Meripilus lineatus. The sequence goes on along the minus strand of JANAWD010000137.1, from coordinate 60,905 downwards.
CGACAATGACATCTTGTGAGTGATTACACCCATTATACGAGCTAGGTAATGATCAGTTGATTGTCCTCTTTATATCTCTACTTCAAATACGATGACCTCAGCACTGACGACCTTGATTCTTCGTAGCTCTTGTTTGCGATTATTTCCTCATCTCGCGGGAGAGGTGCAATCTATATTGGGACCAAGTTCTCCGGAGTAACAGTTCTCCTTCGATATTGCACCCTGAGGAATATCCTTATGGTTTCGACTCAGATCAGCTCACAGGATGCAACACTACGGTTTTTCCTACAAGACATAGCCCATAAATACATGGACTCCTTACTCAGCATTCAGCATAGTGCGCATATATGCTATTTGGGGTATGGATTGGCGTATCGCCCTTCTCATTGCCTTCGTCGGGGCCGATACGTAATTGCATGTATTGGCCTGGTGAGATCTGATGTACACCGACTTCACAGTGGATTGACTCTTCGGAAGCTTCATCATGATCTCTTTCCAGTGTCCGTGTACTGTTATCATCTCCTTTTCATAACTAGCACGCTTCACCAGCTTTTTTCGATTCGCACAGATGTGAGCCAATTCTACAGCCTTCAGAAGAAACTGATTATTTAACAGAACGCCTGATAGAATGGGTCCTTCCGTCCCCTATTTCTGTCAAAACTGTGACGACAATTCTCACTGCTGGCAGGTTCATACGTATCCAATAAGGCTGGTGCATTTTACGGCTACTTCAATTTTTCTTGGGGAATGGAGCGTAGTATTGCGATTTCTCAACGAAAGGGAACTGATCCTACACCCTAGGATCAATTCATTTCATGTAGGTGGAGGTAATGTATAGTAGTGATTCATCAATTGACACGACCCCATTGAAGCTGCTCAATTGCTGTGTATTTTCTTTCCCCGTGATCCCATCTTGCCATAAACCCTTGACACTAGCAGCTGGGTGTCCCCAGAACAAATGTCAAGTTTTAGGAAACAAACTACGATTTATTAATTATGTATGTTCGCGTTTCTAGATTGTGGTAATTCTGATTGCTTTGCTTCATTATGATGAGATAGATATACCTTGCAAAGAGTGACGCACCCGGAGATAGCACGATCCATACTATGAACCAGTTGACGCGGATAGTAACTCGGTTCCGGTATCGCCTCAGGGATAGGATCGCAACTATCCATATCATAGGTAACCTCAGGGCGCCACTTGACCGTGGTGATCTCTCTGACAGAGATGAAGCAGATTCGGGCGATGACTCATACTCCCTAGAGACAGCATGCCAAAAATAAGCTGGCTTGGACAGAATAGCACCCCGTGATCCTGGTACTTTCCGCAGTTGCTTGCTTTGTATTCAATTTCTGTATTGATTTGTCAAGTACCCGGCAGTATACCGCACTACTGCGATTGCATGGTCTCTCCGGAAGCCATCGAGCCTTGGTAAGGATATATACATGATATATTTGAACCAGGCTAGCACAACAGGGGATTGGCGGTATATTCAAGGATACTTACGTCCTCTCTCGAAGTCTCGATTAAATGGAAACCCCGGTTCCGGCCTCTAAAAGCCAGTTCAACTACCAACTATGTAGAGAAATTTTGGCTGTGTCACGCGGATTTTCCTTTTTCAGGGACAAATTTCGATCTCAGACTGATTGGATCACGTGCACCACTCACCTCTTCGTGTTGATGGCCTCTCGGGCGCTTCTCGCCTTTCGTCCCCTAAAAAGGAAACCATCTTCCTGCACCACTCACGAGGGTCTCCAGGGCGCTTCTTCCTCTTCGTCCCCAAAAAAGAAACTGGGAGGGCACGGCGCTGCGTGGCACGCTAGGTCCGACCCACAAGGATCCCAGCGATTCATTCTCACATGTAAGTAGATATATATACATATATATATATAATTGATAGAGATATATAAGAAAGTATAGATGAAAGAAGAGAAAAGAACGGATTGGACATTTTATGGGACTACTGGCAGTTCAGATCAGAACGAGAGGAATGGAGAGGGCAGATAGGAATGTACCCAGAACCTTCAAAAAAACGTAAGCTCTGGGAACTTACTGTCCACAAGTGGCAGGAATCGAAGAGGGAAAACAGCTGAGATGCGGGATATAAGAGATACATAGTCACAGTTTGGAGCAGAGCAAGGAGGGTTAATGCATAGCACGAGCGGTTGAGGTTGATCTGAAGGCTTAGGTGCCCATGCTGACCGGGGATATGAGAGGGTGCACGGAAAGTGTTGACCTTGCGCGTTTGGGGTAAAGAACCGTGACGCAATGATACCGACCTCGTAGTAGAGGGATCGTGCGCGGGAAATTTCCCAACGAAGATCGGACTAGCGACGATGCCAACCTCTCCGAGTGGTACAACACTTGTATATTTACCTAGCGACGATGTCACTAGGATTTCAGTATGTGAGTACATCGAATAAATAATCACAAGTTTAGTCAGGAGAGGCCGGTCCCGTGCGTGCTTGCCATCGCCGTCAATTCAAGTTCTGAGTCTCGGCAATTTCTGTCTTTGTCAGCGAATGCTTTGTGGCGTTTGCCACTTTGAACTTCGAACTGACGTGTGTGTGGCCTGGTCACGGTCCATCCCAAAACAACTCAGGCTGCTTCGTTGAAATCCTTCACATACCAAACTATGCCACGCTTGAATCGGCCTTCGACAACACGAGTTCTGTGTACAGTACATTGTCCACGCCGGGCATAAGCAGGTTCGTGTGATCACTCGAAATTTTGCGTGAAGCTTACAACGCATTTTCGGGTGTTGTCAACGCCATGAACCAACTCTCCCAAGCTGCGCTGAGTCTTTCCTTCTTCTAAGTGTGCTGACGGCAATAAATTCTTAGTAAGAGCTTGCATCCCACTCACGATCCTGGGTCTAATGAGTATTTTAGCATCACAGTTAGCTGCCGTTTGTCAAGCTGTGGTCCCATGATACATTGATACTCACAGTACTCCCAGAGCTGCTCCATTTTCCGAACCTCGATTCTGGATACAAACATGCGCATGAGTCAGCTCCTCACGATATCACGATTGCTCCGTCCGTCTTGGAGGTTCTCTGGTCATGCAACCTTGCTTGGGACTGCTCACCACGCGTGTGTCTCGTCCGATCGCAATGTCGTAATTTCACTCGAATGTTCGCTCCAAATCCTCTGAACTCCATCGAATAGGGAAAATATTCAATTTTCTCGCAGCAAAGAAGGCGCAAGCAGGTGAATCTTCACTTGACAGGGTGACTCAGTGCATAGTTGACACAACTCCTAGGAATAGAGTCATAATACCCGGATAGGACCCACCGATCGTCCAAAACCTACAATGCTAGTCAATCCCTGTCAACATTCCAGATCCTCGTCCATCTCTTCTGCAAGCACACAACCCAAGTCACAGATTGCTTCCGTCCTGATTCTAGTGCCTTGAATTGGAGTCAACAACGTGTGCCCCTCTGCCCTTGCACAGCCCAGGGCTCGAGGTACAGCCAATGGTGAAGGACGATCTGAAGTTCTTCACGTTGTCTGGGCTTTCGACTTGGCTTTCACAGATGTCGTCCAGTCGTCGACTGACACTGTATTGCCTGTGATTCTCCTTCCATATGGATCCTCACGTCTACCATTACTATATTCGTCAAGTAGCACGCGAACGTCGAGGTCGATTGGTAAAACTGATCAGCGTTGGACCTTATAAAGAGGCTTACCATTCATTCTTTGGTTTCGCAATGCTGAATGGAATACGACTCTTCAATTACCAACTCGAACGTATGGTAGGAACAGTAGGCGGCCGAAGCATAAGATAACTTACTTGAATTCCTCTCTCGTAATGAACGCAGCCCGATGCCCGACCCCAGGTAACTACTGTACTTCACTTGAGATTTCCCAGATTAAGGCGAAGCCAAAGCCATTGCGGCGCCGGACACACCTGTTGCGCAGAAAATTGGCATAGGATCGACGTGACCAACGTGATAGAGCAACGGTCTTGAACTAAATAACCAGGAGGTGGCGAGGGGAGCTAGGAAGGAAGCTAGAAGACCCCAGATTCGAAGTGCGTCCTGTTCCAGAAAACCAGAGATGCTCCGAGGTCTACTCTGCTCCCAGTGAGGTCACGTACACCATCCCGAGATACAGTAGTTTGCGTTATATTGACACCGCGCACCCCTGACGAGAGGGCTTAACGGCTAGGGCGTACTCGTAATGCATCCTCCGATGTCAAAAGAAGGGTGGAGTTAAGGAGGTACAAACTCCCGGGACAGGTATAGCTCGGCACCGGCACGCCCAGGTCCGAAATCGTAGACTGGCTGGCATGGAGAGAAGCGCTCCACTTCGCAATGTCACATAGACACAACCTCAACTGGGACGGTGTTCCTCGTGCCTCGAGGCTTTGCATCTCCCGCCCGCAGCGCAATGTTCTTTCTTCTTCTTGACCAAAGCAGCGGTGCGAGACGCGCAGAATCCGAATGGGGCGGGTTATGAATGGGTCATGAGGCTATGAGGTGGATCGTACCGGTCAATTGAGATATGAACGGTGGAGGCCCTACCAGGACGAAGTGTGAGGATCACCGAACAAATGCCAGTGGAACAATCGGGCTGGGGAGTCAGGACGGACCTGCGCTCAGGCTATCGGTCGAACAGAAGGTGTCCTGGAAAAAAACAGGACTACATTCTGCTAATGCGAATGTATGAAGAAGCACACTTGCCTCTACGTTGAACCATTGTCACTGTCAAACCGTGTCAAGCTGGTCTTGCTCCAGGTCCCGACTTGGACGAGAAAGGCCGCCGTTCGTTCGGGAGCGTCATACTTCTGAAAAGTTTCCTCCAGTAATACTTTTGCCGACTAATGCCCGTTTGTCTGTCCGAATCTGAATGGTGAGTGATACTTTTTGTGAAGAGGTCCATGGAAGAGCTTGGGAAAACATACATGTGAACAAAGACTGCGTAACTTACCATACGGGCTCGGCTGGTCGAATTGAATATACCATAACGGGCGTTATAAATACGTATTGCGCTCTCCCTTTGTCCAGCTCACGACCGTGAGCGCCCTCATCGGGCAACCGCCATTCCCCAGAGAAAATCCACAGCCAGAAGTCTCCCATCCTGGAAAAATAAAATGGATCTTGGTCTCCTTGGACCCTTGCCTGGTTCTCCCGACACGTCGTCCTCGTTGCAACACAAGGACAAAAGCGGCTCCCGATAAAGATAAAGCCTGTCAGATACAGCGGGCCAAGTCTAGGCGCCCGAACATGTGAATGTAGACTTACATGGTACTGCGTGCGCACCTCCTGGGCCCATGAATAGTGCATGGCTGCATGTTGTCAAATTACAGAGAATCAGCTGGAGAGTCGAACGAACACGAGGAAGCTCACAGATAATGCAACAGAAAGTATGGGGTTCGAAAATAGTTTCGATTGCAGTTGGGAAACGTCGGATACACTACTATGGGTACATGCATATTTCAGACCTACAATACACAATTACTCTTCTCCGAGAGGATATAGTCAAGATTCAGGGGGGTATGATTCACCTATTTCGACGATAGACGACGATCCACCCAAAAAGTCCCACAAGCATGGGGAAAAAAACATACCCCTAAAGCCATCTCCGGGGTGCCGACGTCCATGAAGTCCAGCAGAAAAACGATAAAACTGTATAGTAACAGATTCATAAACCAGGGCCTTCTAATCCGCAGGCGGGTGGGTGGGTAGCGCGGGTTCTGCTTCTTATCGAAGAAGAAGCGCACTGGAGTGGGGGGTGTGGTGGTGTTATGCGTATTCGGTTTCGAGTCACTTGCCGTATGACTGAGAAAACCTTGTTTTCGGAACGTAATGCCGCCACAAAGCCTTTGTTGGGCTTTTGGGTCTACCCTAACCTCCCATTACTTCGCCGCTTTAGGTCCTCTTCCACAGGAGACAAGGACCATCGGTGCGATGCATCCCGATGCGCCTCTATAGCCTTGCGATAAGGGGCTTGCACACGTTGGAGGCCCTGCAGGAGCCTGTATAGGATAGCACGGACTTGGGGCATATACAGCTCGAGTGTTTGTGGACAAGGGTCTTCACCCAAGCATGTCTCCAAGACATTTCGGAGTTCGGTGGGAATGGTGAAGAGATCCCTGTAGAATCGAGAAAGCGCAATTAGTACAAACTTGTTCCATAAACGAAATGATGTGATGGTCATCAGGAACGCGATGGATGAAGTGCGAACAGGCCTCAACAAATGGAATCATGGAAGGTTGAGAAGAGATGGAAAAGGAACAGCCGCGAGCAGTGCTTTCACAGGCTCTTGCCATAATAGGAAGGCGGAATACAGGGAGGAGGATTTTGTCCGAGATGGCGGATGACAATGACCACCGCAGGCCGCAATTCACGTCGCGTGTACGTCACGAACAGTGGAGAAAGAAACCCCAACTCACCTCATCTCAATGTGATGTCGTTTGAAAGCGTTGACAGTGACGTTGAATTGCATCCCAACAAGAATGTACGCATCGCTGACTTGCTCCTCGCTTGCCTGGCATACGCTCCATAATCGAAGCATCTCCTGAAGTTGTTTTGTGAGACCGAGGAGTGTTGAGACGGCGGTTGGCACGTCCGAGGGTGAAGGAGGAGGTGAGTAATGGTAAGAGACTGTTTTTGTCTGCATGACGGTGTAAAGCAAGGTTGAGTCGATTGAAAAATACAGAAAGGTGCGCAGTCAATATGTGCTCACATTAATAGGGCTGGGCTTGTTCCACTGTGCACCGGACACGGACCGTATGATTGTGGTCTGTCCCACGGCGCATGCTTGGTCGTAAGGGGGTGGCTGCATCGTTACTATGGAGGAGGGGTTATGTGCGGAAGCGTTTATAGATGTCAGATCGGGGGGCTGTAAGTTGAAGTCGAGCAGGTAATAACAAGCTGGAGTCAGAGGGTAACAAGCAACTTGGGGAGATGGAGAGAGGAGGAGGCTGAGCAGGAGAACGAGACTATGTATATACTCGGTCAGGTCTCGAAACTGATAGCCGCGCTCCGCCCTCACCGCAGAAGAAGTGGTATCGGATGGTCTATCGGGAGAAGAGGAATCCGAAGGGAAGCGTGTCCATATAATACATATAATTCGTACCAAACCCTTTTGTATCTCAGGGCGCTTCGCCGGGCATAATAACGTGGTCAATGGGTCCAATCCAAGCCTCTCGAATGACTAGGCCTCACGGCAGCGAAATATAATGAGTCAAAGACGTGTCCGTTCTGACGCCCCGTTTGTATGTTCTCTTTCTTATGGTAATAAACTATGCAATTCCGAGTGCCATCGCAGCCGCATCCCTAGTTGGAGTCGTGTTGAACGAAGAGAACGTCTTGGGATTTTCCACCGGCGACCCAAGAACCATCTTGTCCCAATCCGATGACAGGTCCCCATTGACACGTATTCCCGTGGGCATTCGGTAATACCTTTGGGCAAGCCGGAGACGACTTTATGGGCGAATCGTGTCTGCACAGCACCGTGTTTCAGGCAACTGGTGAACGAGAGTTTGTCGTCCACGGATGCAATCATAAATTGCTAAGTATATTCTACCACTATTCTTCCACCTTGGATTTCGGACTTTGGGCATCGGCAACCTCCACACACACGCGGATTATTGAGTGGGCCGCCTGCGCGCGCCGCAGAGGAACAAGACAAGAGACCGCCGATGGAACCCGCTATGGCAACTGGCTGATGTAAGCGTGTGTCATCAGGTGCCTCCAAGTGAGCCCAATCAGCTTGTTCGACATCGTGTCTGTTGTCAATACCGGGGTTGGCGGAGAGATGGAGAGATGATGGATTCTCCAACACGCCCGTCTCTGATGATGCAGTGTTGGTCCCTTGATCTCCAACTCACGCGTGTGTGAGTTCAACACTTTGCCGCACAATGAATTCTCACCAGTTTGTTGGGCATCAGCACAAGGACAAGAACAAGCTTTCAGATCTCTGTTGAGTCCCAAAGCGATTACTTCAACTCCCCCTCGAGGCTCGGGGGCCATTTGAACATCCCAGCACGAAGTCGGGCTTCCCAGGGAAACCATGACATGTTTCAATTTTTAATGGGGCCTGGAGTTTAGCCACAAACTTATTGCGCGACGACATGAATCTAAGAGACGTCCCTCTGGCCAATCGACGACCCACTTGTTCCGTCACTGTCACCGTCCGGTGTTCAAAAGTTCCCCTACGTCCAATCAAATCAATCCCAGGGCCTTCCAAATCGGGTTATAAACCCTTTTGCGCGCCCTGGGAGCTTTCCCTGAGTTATTGGTCCAGAGCAAGCACGCGATTGGATCCCTGGATGTTTCCCTGCACGAATCCTTCCAGGGATCCCGCGATGACAAGCGATTAGAAGAAATTCGGCCCCCCGCAGTGGACACTGATGAGATGTTCGAGTTCTGGAAACAGTATTTCGATGCGCATTTTCGCTTCAGTTGCTGTGGTCATCGGCTGGTCCTTCAGGTTCACTTTGTTCCCTTTGTGATTTGCATCATAGCATTCGGACTCGGGCTTACGTGTCTTTGCTTTGTTCTTTGTACTCGAAGCGTGCGCAGTTGAAAATTACAGTACATCCACATATGGTTACGTAGGCTGCTGGACCCACAAGCGCAGGGCTTCAATTGTACGCTTTGTCAGGGTGCCTGCATCCGAATCGCTCCTTTGAACGCTTGCAACATATGGGTTTATCAGTTCTCTCGGGGGGAGTAGAGTAAGGTTCGGAGGCCGGTGACTTAGATGTCATGCGGAGGTTTCCGACCTCGGGAGAATACAACTGCTTCTTTCCTAAACTCAGCCACCTCTAGGCTTCGGGAGGAGCAGCACATGAAGCTCACCTCGATTCAGATTTCGGAATGTTGTCCCGTGCCTTGGAAGAGAACAGATAAACCCAATGGATTGTGTCAAGTTCTAGTGTTGAAGGATGGCCTCCTCCTCGGGTCTGAGGTGGAATATTCACGCACGAGTTCGTTTATCTCTTCGCTGAAAAAAGGCTTTGCAGGACTTCTGGTTAGCGGATGATTTCAGGGTGTCGTCAGGACCCTTTACTTACATCCGCCTTGTACACTTTCTGAAGCGGAGTAACTTGGCGATATGCCCAGTTGAATTCGGTCATCATACGATCCTGAGATGACCCGTCCGCTTGAAGGAAACGAGCGATGCGTAATTGAATGTCCCTGCTGCTGATTGCTCTGAATTCTGACGCGTTCATGGGGAACCTTGCGTCCCTTCTACGCCTCGCTGCATCTTCTTCTATCTTGAGGTCGGTACACCGTTTTACGAGTGGTACAAAAGTACTCATGTCCGCATATTGGTGATTGCTTAGTGTGGAAAGTGCGGAAAAGACTTGGGGGTTGTTCGAGTGGACGGAGGTGAAGAAAGTCTTGAAAGGGTATTGAGAAAAGACGACCATATGAAAGAGTGGGTAGTGCGGACGTACATCGAGTTCTTCCGAGTCTAAAGCGGGATCTCTCGAACAATAATCTGCCAAAGCTTCATCGTGGTATTCCTGCGCCAGTCTTTGAACCATAGCCACCGTGCCCTCTCTGTGTTTTCGTTGAAGGACATTCAACCTATCGCGGACATCGGATGATGACTCCTTTCCCGATTCCAGCTTCTCCACAAACTCTTTCATCGTGTCTAATCTGTCATGTTCACACAGATTCAGCATGCTGCGCACATAGGACAGATAGGAGATACAAAAGGAGAAATCATAGAAGCACAAGCTCACCCAGGACAATACGAGCCCCTGAATTCGAATGCGTCTTGAGCGAGCCGATGCTTTTCCGCAGCGTCATGCAGCGAACGTTGTTGGAGGGGACCCGAGCCAGAACCTCCGGCATTCTGAGGAAATGAAGGTCCTCCGTTTCCTTTAATCTGAAGAGCAACATGGTCACTAAATCCGTTTTTGCCTTCATAGCTTGGTGACGGTCGTCTCCTCGAAGACGAAGATGACGAAGAAAAATGTGAAGACATCTTGGTTGACAACGAACGACCTGGTTCTGGAACAAGTGGACCACGCTCGAGCTCAGAAGAATAAGACTAAAATCCTCGTGTGATATTTCAGAGAAACGATGGCAACTCAATCGCAATGAGCAACCTAGAGTCCGTATTTAAAGCGTTGGGGATAATGTGCGGCAGGAGAAAAGCAATGCCTCTCTGACCTCGACACGGAAGAGATCGACGCGTGAGTGGCGCTGCCCGAGCCTCGATCTAGATCGATCACGTGTACCAATTTGGCATGCATGTGAAGCGTGCTCGACGCAGCAGTGCGGGGATCATGGTCTTCTCTTGTGCTCATCGCGTCAAACGACGGACTCGCATGATAACGTCGTCAACGAGATGACAGCAAAAAGAGATAGTAGTCTATTTCCTGCGGGTTCGATTGGTCGGACTCAGGGCACCATCATCGCACGAAATGCATCACACGAATCCTTGACGGCACACCCTCTTCTTTCTCCAACTGCACCTGCATCTTCTGGCTCTTCAATATCCTCCGTTGCGAGCTCAATCATCGATCCACAATCTCCTGTTACTCCGGTAGCTGCCACTCGATATGTGCCCTACACGCCGAGGCAACGCGGCACGCCTGCATCTGCGACGACTGGCGCCGTTATGCATTCCAATGTGCAGGCATCTCCTCATGCCCACTCTCAGCACGGCGATGCTACAAGCAAGTTGCAACTTATGAACTTGAAGGCCGCTGCTCAAAAGGGAGGCCTGGAAGCTGCAAGCACAGGATGGGCTATCTTGGAGAAGTTGGGAACGGAGACCGATCATGGTCCTGAGTGGAATGAGATCTGGAGTGCAATCACAACAAGCAAGGTGAGTAGCACATGCCGTTGTTCCATCTATTTGTCTCTCATTTATGGCAGGCTACCTTGCTATTACCCCTAGAGCAACATCCTGCTGGTGAACTCATCACCGCTGAGTTCATCAAGGACCACATAGCGCTCTGTGATGGTCTATCACGAAATCACGCCCCTGTCATCACGCTCTCTGGTTTGCGAGGTGTACTAGTAGAGTATGTTCGTCTCGAATTAACGGGATCCATCTCGTCAATGATTGAATTTCTAGGGAAGATTTAACTTTTCGTTCGACGCTCCACCCGTCATCGAAATCTTTCCAGGCTATCTTAAACCCTACGACCCGTTCATCCGCTCTCGCATCACTTCCACCACTCCCTAATTTTCCTGAACCGATCCCTGAACCTCAATCAGCGTTACCAACATCTCCCTCGGTTACACAGTCTTCTCCACCTAGATCTTCATCTTCGTCTTCACATTTATACCCGTTGTTCACATCAATATCACAGAATCCCGCTCTTCCCTTACCTCCTCGACCCACCGTCAATGCATCATCAAGCAAGCCTCCCTTACCTCCACGCCCAGGGGTCAGGACTTCGTCTTTGACGGCCGCGAGCACTCCTGCACATCCAATCCCAGCCCCTTCTCGCCTATCAAATCCATTCGCATCCCTTTTTGGTCGTGCAGCCACCCCCACACCTCCAGCTAGTCCAACTACCAATCCAGCTCCGCTTCACTCAGCATCATCAGACCTCCCGCATACAGACGGGAACATAGATCAAGTTATTGGTGTTCCGGCGTTTACCTTGACAAAACGCATCATTCGGAAGGATTTGGCTAAATCCCTACTTCGGACTTTGCATAGCGAGATTAGGAAAGATTTGACAGGTGCACCACCTTGGGTTGCAGATCGAATAGACGATTTCGTGGCGAAGCATGGGCTTTCACCTTTTGTTAAACCCAAGGCGAAGAGTAAGTTGCCTGACGGGTCGGCTAGCGTTTCCGGTGGATATCTAGTCGGAAATGGGGTAGTCTTGGAAGATGGGATGGAAGGGTTGGGGAGGTCGTTTCAGGAGTTCTATATGGATTTAGAAGAGGAGTTGGGACGGCGGAGGTGGAAGTATAAAGCGCATACACAGCATCCAAACGGCGGTCCTGCCACTTCTCCTGAGAATACAAGTACCGAGGAGAGTTCTCCGGTTACACCAGAAGAAAAGGAGAAAGAAGGCGAAGATGGCATTAGTTGGGAAAAGGAGAAGAGGATTCGAGAAATTTTGGAAACGGTTGAGCAGACGGTTTGTTCTTTGTTCTATGACAGGTATGTACATCTCGACGTAATGGTCCCTATATGCTGTGCGATTTGCAGTTCCTTGTTGTGGACTCACGTTTTTGTTGACTCATAGGATATTCCTTCAACCGTCCTCAGATGACGCCAGCCATGATGAAGCGCTTTCCAGTAGAATCGCTGCCGTGAATCTTCTAGATCTCACGTTATCCCATCTCGGAGTCGAAGTGGGTAATTCCGGTCCGGAGGTGGAGGCTGTGGTCAAAGCATGTGGAGAAAGTATGTTTTGTTTCGCAAATTTATCATCACTGAACAACAATCAATGGTTGTTTCATTTGTTTCGTTTTGTAGCATTGACACAGTTGGATGTGGCATGCCGTTCGCCTGCTGAGAAAGCTGCAGTGATGGTAGCCGCGCACAAGATCATCGTTGGTTCGTCACGCAGAAATGCTCGGAGCTGATAAATGCTGACATATGTTCGTAGATGGCCTTTCGCGGCTTCCGCCGATTACCCTGAGGTCAGAGGAAGAGGAACCTCTCGACGAGAAGACTCCAATGGCGTCTTCGTTCAATCGGAATAAGAACGCTGACGAAGACGGGGATGACGATAAACCAGAGAGTCCAGCCGCGGACTCGACGCATTTGCAAGCATCGTCGTCTACCCAAATCAAGGCTGAGGGAACACTTCAGAGTTCAGATTCAAGCAAGACTGTGGTTCCAGAGGATACCCCGAAAATGGAGTCTCCGGAACCCATCAAAGTCGACGACCCGACTCCGAAGTCACCACGATTGACGATATCACCTGCTCCTGCGACACCAACGCCGGTTTCTGGAGATCTCATCCTTCCAATTATGATATTTGCAGTCGTCAAATCTAATCCACCACACCTCGTATCACATCTATTGTACACACAGCGATTCAGATACCAAGGAATCGGCGGAGAAGAGAGCTATTGTCTCATCAATTTGTTGGCCGTCGCAGAATTTTTGGAGAATGTAGATCTTGCAGCCCTAGGACTGGGTGAGAGCGAGAAGACTGTTATGAGGTCCGTTTCTTTTCTTCTTTGTCCATCCTACCCTCAGAGCTAACTGGTTTTTGGTGGTTCTAGCGCTGCGGAGTTGAAGCCTATTTCCGTGGCACGGAATGCATTAGGTTCCGAACCCACATCGCCTCACCTACATCAGGCAAGTCTTCGTGGAAGAGTTGAACAACAAGTCGACGCAATTGCTGGATCTGCCAATAAGGTGATATCAGGCGTGGTAGATTCATCATTTGGTGTTCTACGTTCTCTTTTACCTGGATCGCAGCCTCAGCCCAGCCCAGAGGCGGCGCATACAGAAGCTTCTATCCAACAGCAACAACAAGAGTCTGCTTCGAAACCTGGATTTGGGATTCTACGTCGAGATACTGGGTTCTCGATTGCTAGTTTGGCAGCGTCTTTGCCAGGTGCTGTTGGAAGGGCGAAGAAAGATGAGGAGACGGGACAACAGATGATGGAGGTACCTTCACGACCAGGGTCTAGCCGTTCTATTCGGGTGGATGACGCGACGTCGTCTTCGTCGGATGCTAGTTGCGAGGACGATGAAGAGGAAGAGGATGAAGAAGAGGTGGAAGGGGCTGGGTATGATACGAGGAGTATTAGAAGTTTTGAGAGTATGATGAGTGGACGGAATAGGAAGAAGGGAAGGAAACGGGCGGCTAGTGGGAGGAAGAGCCTCACGGATCGGTTGGCGAGTATGCCGGGTCTGTCTAGGCTTGCGCAATCTGCGCCTCAGGATCCATTGAAGGTGAGCATCGCGTGTAGTGGACTTGATTGAATGCTCGCTGATGTCTTGAATCTTAATTCAGACTTCGCCGCCGACATCCCGTCGATCGTCGTTACTACTCCCACCTGCGAACCACCCACCATCAAATCGCTATGACACTCCTTCGTCATCTAGAGCGCCTTCACCTATCGCGATCCGGATTTCACCACCCAATCCTAGATTCCTTCAGTGCACCGAAGACGACATCAAAGTCTCTGAAGTTGGAGAACTGCTTCGAGAGTATAAGAGATTGGTGGAGGCGGTACGGGCCATGGGCGGGTTCCATGACGAGTAATGACGTTTTTGTAAATGGTTTTTGCACTTCATGCTACTCGAGCACATATCTTACCCACTTTCTTGAGGAAATAGATTTCAACTTTGATGGGTTTCATGAATCACCTCCGTCATGGTGTACATCCATAATCTACAATCACAGTGACTACGCATGTTGTCGGTCTACTTTCATCTCGGTTTTACTGGAATACTTCATGGTACAGTTTCGCTTTGTTGGATATAAGTACATTGAGATATAGTATTGAAATACTGAGAAATAAGTTTAGATTCGTCTCTCTTTCAGGTTGAAGACCCTGCGAGGAAACGTTGTTTGCTCAGATCGAATCCTCAGCCTGAAGCATGGTGATGTCAGGTGAACGGACGACAATTGGACGTTCGAACGCATACCTATCAGGCAAAATCTCGTTGACCAAACTCTTACTTGAAAAGGCCCATCGTCGGAAGGAGTTGGCATGCTTTCTTGTGTTCTTTCCAATCCCTACTCGGAATAATCAAGATTCGTTATTCAACAACTGAGCCCATTTGGGACTAGAAAAGACCCACTGTTTCTGACAATCCGCGGAACAATACATCGCGATCTGGCACTTGGAACACCTTGCTTTTGAGGTATTCTTGCACCCTCGTTTAGAGCAGCCGTCCTTTCCGATGCAGGCTACCTGAATATCTACGATCAATCGCCAAGTCGCGGCAGCGGCCTTGCTCAAAGGGTTCGCGGCCATTGCTTGTTGTGCGGGGGAGTTTTCTTCCGTAATTCCTGCGACTGTGACGTCCCACTGGAAAAGGCTTTTCACGAGGTTGACTCGGGGAAGCTGCTGTGCAATCGCCTCTTTGAATGAGGGATCACCATCTTCCAGGACATTCTGGATGACTGAAAACAATTTGAAGAAGTTTGCTGAGGGATGAATGTCAAATTAAGTAATGATATGCGTGATGATTCATCAGATACATACCGCAGACGAAGAGCCGTGGTTCCATCGATATGATATCCTCTATACGCGTATCTAGTAGCTCAAATAAGTCGCACTTGATAAGAAGGAGTATGAAGTCTGCTGCTTTGTTTCGAGGGACCTGCACTGATACTTCGGATAGCGCTTTGAGACAGAGCGAAATGCTCAATGTCATGTGTCCAAATTCTGTTGAACGAGTCTCGATCATTGCCCGCAGAAGGAATTTCAGCAGAGCAAATAAGCTCTTCCAAAATGCTTCGCTCGTCGATACGGCTCGTATGAAGTCGGGGTCATTTTGATCCAGGAGGTGTGAAAGAAACGTCAGAGGTAGTCGGATATCGCTTTTGAGTTCAACCCTCTTAAAGTGTTTGACAAATGCTTCCACTATCGCGTCTGCCTGAGACAAAGTTGAGGCGCCGTCCTGTGCATTTGCTCCAAAGTAAACAAGTGGGATGATGGACTTAAAGTCGGGAACGACGTGATTGGTCTTCAGTTGCTCTTCTGATGGTTCGTCTGGTGGGGACAATAGGTTCCCCATGGCCATGCTTGTGAGTCGAGCGTCCATTCCATCTCCTTCGGAATCGGCAGAGGCGATCCAGAGTCTCGTCATGACGGGGACGGTCAAGTCCTTGAAGGCCAACCTAGTAGCACGTCGTCATTCAGTGGTTATGGTGATACAAGATGGAACGATTCCCATACAGTTCGAACGTCGGGTCCGCAAAGCAAATGCGAACAAAAAGTTGTGAAATTGCACGACGTGCTCTGCTATGGATTGAATCGGGCAACAGAGTATTTTGGGGGGTTCTCCCAGAGTCTCGGAGGTGCGGTTCAAAACCTTTAGGGATATTGACATGGGAGTGTTGAGCTCACCGATTGCATCATGTCTGCCCACTTAAATTTCAACGCAGACAGTATTCTTTTGTCAAGTGGGTCTGGCGGATGAGAGAAGTGTAGTGCTCCTTGATTGAGAACCGCAAATGGCAAAAAGCATGGAGATGGAGCCTGAATGGTGCAATGTAATAATCAGATTGTGACCCATCTCGAGTACTCGGGAATCAATTGTATTCAGTATTGAAGCTCGCGAAACACCATTCAAAAGTGAAGCCATAAGAATGGGAACTTTATGGAAACCTACACACCTCTTTGATTGCACGTTCAAAGCGCTCCTTCGAGACACCCTTTGGTGCCCCAGGTCTTACAGCTGTAACGAGGTTTTGGACAGAATTACAGAGTTCTTCTGTAATCCCTGCCTCAACGAGGTCTTTCCAAGCTGGATCCGGTTTTCCTGGTACCCCTTGACCGATGGCTACCTCTTGAAGAGCTTCCATAATCGCAAAAATCTCTCCTCCTGTATCTCCCTCCCGTGACTTGGCGGGCGGAGGCCCAAGATGAAAGACGCGTAAAACGCGTTCAGGATCGGAACGACAAATGCCCTTCCATTTGCGGAGCTGTGCAGGCGTATACGGAGCGTTGGCCATGTTCAATATCGAATTTGGAAGGTAGACAGAGATAATGTGAGGGAAAGCGAAATTTTATGACCTGCAGGTTTGGAATGGAGGGGCGTGACTTTTGGGCTGTCACATTTTCCGATTAGAACAGGTCAGTTCGGTTTCCTTCCGATTTCTTCTGAAATACCTCGATTCAACTAGACTTTCCTATAAACCCATACCAAGCTTTCCCTGTCGAGCCGAAAGCCATATTGTCAAGTTAGTTCATACATAACGAATCATAATTGACAACTCTGCCTGGTCAGGCCATGCCTACGTTTACAACGTTGACTTCGAGGACAGACATGGCATGTCGAGAGAGGGATCCCGTGCACCAAGCGCCCGAGCGTTGGGTCACGGCCTTCTCGGTCATAAATTTAATGTTTATCGGAATAACCTCCTCGTCCTCCTCCTCCAATGAAATAATTTGAGCAAACCAGGAAAGTGGAAAATACAGAGCTAAGATTGGAGAAGTTTTGGGGGGACGATGAAAAGGCAGATGCACTTCCACGATAGTCTCACGTCGGACATGCTGGAAATACAACTTCAAAAGTCAGCCTCTCACAACGACAACGCAAACCCACTGTCTATATTTCAAGTTCCCCAGCTTTACTGGAATACAACAGTGAGCATTGTTCGTTTCATATTATACGATTACATCGATATCACCACAGAATACTGAGCAATAAGTTTTAGATTCAATTTTTGGGTCGAAGGCCCTGTAAAAAAAGTTGGCGACTGAAGGACATCCACGTCGGATGTTCCGTCCCACAAATGGCCAGCGCAAACTTGCCCTGGGGCGCATTTTTGGAGAACCACTGCACCGAAGACGACATCAAAGTAACACGTCCACAACCTACAATCGCACTGGCAGTGACTGCGCATGTTCATGGTCGACGTACGTTCACCTTGGCTCTACCGGAGTACATATTCACTTTTTTGGATATAATACATTGAGATATAGGCTTATAATATGGAGAAATGAGTTTAAGATGCATCTGTTTCCAGGATGAAGACCCCACGAGGAAGCCACATCGAATCCTCAGCCTGACACGCTCTCAAGTCAGATGAAGGGACTACGACTAGACATTCGAACTCATACCTGTCGAAGGGGTATCTTATATCCCAAACTCTCACTTATAAGGATCCATCAACGGAAGGAATCGGCACGCTTTCTTGTGTTCTGTCCAATCCCTGCTCGGAACAATCAGAATATACCAGTAGCAGATCCCATTTGTACTTCAGAAGACCTACTGTTTCTGACAATCAGCGGAACAATACATCGCGACCTGGCACTTGGAACACCTCGCTTGTGAGATATTCCTACACCCTCGTTTGGTGCACCCATCCTTCCCGATGCAGGCTATTTGGATCTTTAGGATCAATCGCCAAGTCGTGCCAGCGGCCTTGCTCAGAGGATCCGCGGCCATCGCTTGTTGTCCTGGGGTGCTTTTCCTCGTAATTCCTGCGACTGCGAGGTCCCACCGGAAGAGGCTTTTCACGAGGTTGGTTCGGGGAAGCTGCTGTGCAACCGCCTCTTTGAATGAGGGATCACCGTCTTCCAGGACATTCTGGATGAGTGAAAACAGGCTAGGGAAGTTTTCTGAGGCATGGATGCCGGATCAAATACATCTATGCATATTGATGGAGATGATTCATTAGGTACATACCGCAGACGAAGAGTTGTTGTTCTACAGATATGATATTCTCGATATGCGTGTCCAGTAGCTCGAATAAGTCGCATTTGATAAGCAGGAGTATGAAGTCTGCCGCTTTGTTTTGGGGGACCTGCACTGATACTTCGGATAGCGTTTGAAGACAGAGTGATATCGCTAGTGTCATGCGCTCGTACTCCTCCGCACGAATCCCGATTATTGCTCGCAGTAGGATTTTCATCAGAGAAAACAGGCCCCTCCAAAACGTCTCATTCGTCGTAGCGGCTCGTATAAAATCGGAATCCTTTTGATCCAGGAATAGAAAAGAAATGCTAGAGGCAGTTGGATATCGTTTTTGGGTCCACCCCACTTGAAGTATTTAATGAATCCCTCAACGAGTGCATCTGCCTGTGATGATCTCGGGGAGCCGTTCAGTGCGTTTGCTCCGAGGTAAACAAGGGGGACAACGTGCTTCAAGTTAGGGATTTCGGGATCGGTCATATGTTGCTCGTCTGATGGATGGTCGAATGGGGAGAATAGGTTCTTCATTACCATGCTTGTGAGAAGAGCGTCCATTCCATCTCCTTCGGAAGTAGCAGAGGCAATCCACATTCTCGTCATGACGGGGACGGTTAAGTCGTTGAAGGCCAAGCTAGTAGGAAGTCGTCTTTTAGTATTGGTAGTGATACAAGATGAACGGTTTCTGTACTGTTTGAATTTCGGATCTGCAAGGCAAATGCGAACGAAAAGCTGGCAAATTGCACGACGTACTCTACTGTGGAATGGATCAGGCAAAAGAGTATTTTGGGGGTTCTCCCAAATCTGAGGGTGCGGTTGAGCAGTCTTATGGATATTGGCAGGGAAGGTCGGACTCACCGATCGCATCATGTCTGCCCACTGAGATCTCAGGGCAGACAACATCCTTTTGTCAAGGGGGCCAGGCGGTTCAGAGAAGTGAACGGCTGCATCATTGAGGATCGCGAATGGCAAAAAGCATGGGGATGGACCCTAGATAGTAGGAAGTGATATTGAGATTGTGATCTGTCTCGAGCATCCGGGATAATTTGTGCAAATTCTCCAAGCCCGCGAATATTATTCACGAGTGAAGTTGAAAGATCGGGAATGTGTGGTGATCTACATACCTCTTTGGCTACAACTTCAGAGATCTCCTTCGGGACACCCATCGGTGTCTTAGGTTTTACATCCATGACGAGGGTTTGCACAGAATTACAGAGTTCCTCTATGATCCCGGCCTCGACAAGATCTTTCCAAGCTGGATCTGGTTTTCCGGACACCCCTTGACCGACGGCTATCTCTTGAAGAGCTCGCATCATCGCGACAACCTCGTCTCCAGTGTCTCCCTCTGGTGACTTGGCATGTGGAGGATAGAGATGAAAGACACGAAGAACGCGTTCAGGATCAGAACGACAGAGACCCCTCCATTTTCCAAGCCGTGCAGGATCAAGAAAAACGTCGGCCATGTTATTCGGTATGAACTTGAAGGACTTCAATATCTGATATGCCAGTGGGATCTGAACAATAGCGTTTGTTGAGAGAGAAAGGAGATATGGAGAAGAGGGATATGACTCGAGGTCCGTCACATTCCCCGATCAGACCAATCTGCTGAACTCGAAATACCTCGAAATAGCAGTACCTCAATACAACCAAGTCCAACCAGATCCAGAACTTGAGGCCCGAGTTAATGGTCCTAAGCACAATCATATACAATCGAGCACCGATTCTGGCTGATCAAAGACTTCCGAAGGGCTCTGATATTTCTTGAATGTTTCAAAAGCTCAGCCTGAGGCAATGTTATGTGCGTTTTGGTCTCAGACAAAGGATACTGTGACGACCTTCGATCTTCGAAGTTTGAACGAGCTCAAGCGCCCATTACCGCGTCCTCGCCCATTGTGCAATGGATCGTGAACGCGTGAACTTTCAAGCCAGTCACCGTCTTGCAACAATAAAGACTCATGCAGTGCCTCGAATAGTGGTTGATATGCCAACTTTTACAAAGTTTCCAATGGCTGCGGTGATCACCATCCAGGGAAGATGTTACTTGGTTCATGGTGGGTCGGAGGAACGTTCAAGTTCGCGACAATTCGGCACTATCGAATCATCACGGTTGCGGTGGCAGATATCAATCGGAGTTCCTCACCTAGAGCACCTTCACCCATTTCCAGCTGGGTTTCACCACCCAATCCCAGATTTCTTCAATGCGCTGAAGAAGTTCCTTAAGCTTAAGTCAGAAACCTCGGTAAAGGCTTACTTCAAGTAAGTCGAGCCTTGAGGCTATCAGAGCGTGGTTGAAACATCTGGATCCCCTGACGGGTATCAGCAGCTATATTCAATTGAACTTCTTATTTTTTCTACTATTCTTTGATGCATTCACCAAATATGGATGTATGGACGGGATTTGTAACCAACCTTCTGACATCTTCTATCTGTTGTTGTCTTCACTGGACCGGGGCAACAGACGTACTCGATTACACACGGGCCTCCCCCCTCACAGAGATACACCTTAACCAGGTGGTATTCAACGCGGCGGTCCGCTTGGCTACGCTACCAACACATCATCCCGTCCTCCATGCCGTCCGGCGTTGCACCAGCCGTTACTAACTTCCACAGATCCCCCATTCATGAGCTCTTCCAGAGATTCGCACACTGGAGAACATCGACGCGACCCCATGTGACCCCTTGTAATCTCAATGTAATGTATTGAAAGGACAGTAACACTCTCGAAGGAGGACGCAATCGAGGATGCTGAGCGATACGAACAAACAGGAAGAGATACGGACGGGTCAGGGTACAAAGGAAGTATCGGGGCAGATGCCTGGACAGAACATGGGCAGGAGGAGAAATCACGTCAACTGTGCTTGTGGAAGATCATACAGTCTTCGAAGGGGAGGTATGCGGAGCCATACTGTCCTGACATCATGGCGTCCACGCTCAGGATCACCAAGTCTGGGGCGACAATTCTTTTGGACAACCAGGCAGCGATCAGGGCCATCAAAAATTGCCCTGCAAAAGTCTTGACAACACCTCGTCAAGCTCTTCCACACAAACATGGAGCGCCTCAAGGCAAAGTGCAGAACCTTACGAGTACGTCTCGCGATGCATCGGTGAATGAGAAGGCGGATGGAAAGGCGAAGGGGGCGGCGGAAGACGAAGGGATTCTGTCACCACATCAACTTTGTCTATAGTATGCCTCATGCTCAGGTCAAGCAGTGGCGAACCAGGAGTGCTTCGGAAGATATTCGAATCCATTCTGTGCGTCCAAGTCCTAGTGCTCCATAATTCTCCTGTTTGTGCAAAGCAGAATCGATCAGGGAAAAGTCCATCTCCTCAATGATGTGAGTAGGCGTTGAACTTGCGCGTTTGGGGTAAAGAACCGTGACGCAACGATACCGACCTCGTAGTAGAGGGATCGTGCGCGGGAAATTTCCTAACGAAGATCGGACTGGTGACAGCGTCAGTCTCTCCGAGTGGTACAACACTTGTATTATTTACCTGGTGACAGCGTCACTAGGTTTACAATCGGTGAGTACTCTGTATAAATAATAACAGACGCAATTCACTTACGTCTCTCCGAGTGGTAGTACAACACTTGGAGAGACGGCGCACGACTTTGCGCGCGATTATCGTCCATCAGAAAATCAAATATCCCGACACCTCGTCCATCAATCCTCTCGATCGACCGTCCACAACCCTCGGTCTCCCGGCGCCGCCTCTCCCTTTCCAGCCCCGAAATCCAACAGTAGGTACCCTTTTCAAACAGCTTTTACGGCAACAGAGGGCTCGGATATGAGAAATCGAATCATTCGATAGCAAGGTGAGAAATACTTCACAACATAGTTAATTACACGGTGAACGTATTGAGGTGACGAGAATAAAAAGTGGAAGTACTTCCACAGTTCATTAGATATGCAAGCAGGACATCTAATTTCTGTCTGTGATATCAGCAATGAAGCAATCCCGGAATCATCATCATAGAAAGATACAAAGGTTAATATCCGAATAGAAGAATGGCAACATCTCAGGACTCTGAGATCATGTCGATGATGCTTAGGATCAAGTCGCGGAACCCGTACGAACCTCAGTCTGAGGTTGACAACTGACGAACGTCGCATGCTGATCTACACTACCACCGGAGGATTCCAAAGAGATCCCATTGGTCCAAAGTTTCTTTGTCTCCTTCTTTGAGAGCTTTTCTGGCTCGATAGGTCGAATGTGAGGACAAAGGTCTCTGAGTGTAGCGGGGGGGCTGCGGTTGTTATCGTCCAACTCCCCCTTCCTACCGTTCACATCCGACCCGGTATTTCCGCTACTACCCCCCGCCAACCTGGTCTTGTCGTCGTCACCCTCGTTGCTTGTATGAGAACGAAGGGTAGTACAAAGCAGCGTCAAAGGGTCACACCAGTTCGGTAGCCATCGGGGCTTGTGAAGGCGAATGACGATACATGCAAACATGAAGAGGATGTTGAATATGATTGTCAGGATCCAAAAGATTCTGGCCGGAGTGATGAGGCCGAGGTAGAATTGAGTTTTCGTTTCTTGGAATGAACGCGTCGCTGTATTTCCAGCCGACAGAGAGGGATTCAATCGTTCGGGAGGAAAAGCGATGTTGATACCACCTGACAGGATGGCTAGGGTGTAGTACTCTGCAAAACGTTTGTTTGTAACGTTCCGATTTAAAGCACTACCAGTCCCAACCGACAGCTGGGAGGATGTTAGGATTTCAGATACGGAGTTGTGGACCGCAGAGCTGCCCCATCCCATTCCCCTCAGCCACACAGAAGCAAAATCCGCGATTGGATGGAGATTGCCTTTGGTTATCACTTTGGAGAGATCACCCCAGTCCCAGGGGTTCTCGAGCGGAGCAGAGACAATGCTGGTTGTACTGCTGATCGACAGACGCCCCGGACGGAGTCCGAGATTGATTGCACAATGAATGTTAGAATTAGTGCCATCTGGTTTGAACGAGATGAGGAGGGCCATTCCATCAATGGTGACTTGTGCGATTACGGAGGAATTATTAACCAATGGGACTGGAGTAGGAACGCTGTAAACTGAACCGGCAATCGTGAAATTGCTGGAAGCTGGGCCATTTTGCTCAGCAAGGTCGCACCGGGAGATGATGAAAGGTACAGTGGTATTGACGTCGATGGAAAATGCGGCTGCATCGAATATAGAACGGGAGGGAGCTGGCGTCATACCTCCATCTTGAAGGAGTCTCTCGAGCGTTCCAAAGTTCTGTGCCAGTAGAATAGCACCGGATGTCATGTCAAAATTATTGAGGGGACCAAGGTTCATCCACACTTGAATGGTGGTAAATGTGGAGTAACCCGTGCGAAGGGCCATCCAAAGAGGGTTATCTGGGGCGGTGACCAACGGAATAGGTTTCAGATTCGGATCGAATGTTCCAACATCAAGCATGGCACTTCCTGCCATGAGGTTCCCGATACAAGGGCTGACGGCACTTTCCCCGTTGCAACGGTCTCCATATCCTGGGTTCGTCATGAAGGGAAGATCGGTGTACTGATATGTGGTAAGGTGGTCGGTGACTGTCGTGATCGTTGGGGTTCCCAGCGTGATGAATGCAGTCGGATAAAGCAGGACATGAATGGAACAGATGAGGGCTAGCAGCCACACCAACCGAAGGCGCCCGCGTAGGAGATGGTGGAAGGTAACGATTGTGGTGGAGGTAGATTGAAAGAGCCCAAGGCACTGGAGCTCTGCGAGGGTTCCTCTTCGCTCTCCCGCATCCACAACACTATGCGCCCAAATTTGTGAAATCGTCACTGCTCCTACGTATGCAACAACAGCCCGGAGGAGTGTGGCGACGATACTGATGATCTGGATCACGGACGCATCATGGACTGGCCAATTTTGACCAGTGAACTGAGCTCCAAATTTGAATTTGTGAAACGTAACGAATAAGACGCCGATGTCGAAGAGAATAGGGGTGAGAGCAAGAATGAGAGTGCGGCCTCCTCGCAGTCCGAAGTTTCTGGTATAGTGTGGGGGTGTTGAATTCGTGCCACCACTCATGCTAGAGAAAGGATGTCAGCTTGAAGAACATAGGACATGGGGGTCTTATGCCTGAAAATCATACCTGACAAGAGCCGATGCTGAGCTGAGGATAGAGCACCTTTGCGATCTGCGACCTTTATACGAAGTACGCACCTCCTGCGAATTTTTTTTACAGAAGTAACATATACGGAGATCGTGATCCATGTCAAGGGTACGGGGACATGTTCCGAATCCCTGGCCTTTCAGCATGCTGCACACGATTACAGATGAGCTTTGTAGCGTATGCACGAGGTCAACCGTACATCGAAGTTACCAGCGCTGAACGCAATGCCTCGGTATGCAATCTATAGGGAACATTGCATAACCGAGGGTATGTTTTGTGAATTTCGGGGCAACGATGACTGCACGGAAAACTCATTGCAACTGCATTGTACAAGAAGGGTTTAATGAAACTTCTTATTGAGGGGACCTGAGAACACGCGCATATTAGGATAGTATATGGTTTCCAAGCATAGAATTCTTTTGAAGAAAACAAAAATTTACTGATCGGCTCCCAGGATAAACGTACCGTAGCCACGAATATCGATGCTCCCCTTGCAAGGCCAAATATTTCCAAAGCTTGCAATCCGGGAAGCACCAGGTCGGTTTAAGTCTTCAATGGCCTCGTTGTATCCTTGGTGGATCCATCGCAATCATGTAATATCTGGTCCTTGGGGACCTGTCCAGACCTCGCGGCTTTCGACGATCTCCACCGACAGCGTTCGTTGCACTGAGGCTCAGGTCAGCTTCGACTTCCGGCCCTCTATTCAGGAACGCGGCATCCTAAATGAACACGATACAGGTAGGGCACCGATACCTGATCGCATTATTATGTTTCCAGTTGATTCGCAACATCTTTTGGGGTACTTCTGCTCATCGTTCAGCGTTTTGCGTGTTGGTATCCGGTCTTGAGAGGTGGACCCACGGAAGACTTGCGTTAAACATCGGGATGTGAGTCAGCCATCTCAATAATTCACAATTTGTCGATTGAATATCGCTCTTGCACCTGTTCCGTCCAGAATGATAGTGAAGGAGTGAGCCATCAGGTATCATGCACTTAGAGGCAAGTCTCGTGATGACGTACGTGGGCTAGCTCATTGACTGAGCCATCCAATATACACCTCGTTTAGGACCAGTAGACACCGATCAGACCCATCGTGTTTCTTGCATGAGAAGAACGCGTGTACGGACCTCGAGGACGGCAATTCAATTTTGATGGACACTTCCCATTGGGTCAACCACGAGTCTGAAAAACATAGGAGAAAAGGTACCCAGAAGAATGCCCCTACGAGCCGGATAAAGCGGGAATGCAATAGATTGTCTCAATTCTGACCTGCGCAACAGGAAGAGAGTATATTCAGTAGCCAGGCTTCAGTGAAGGTGGTAGTACGTACTATTTAGTGTAACGAGTGGAAACAGCCTTGAAGACACGACTGGATTCATGGACGGGAAAAGTGACGGGTCTTGCAACCCATGAGAACACCTGTAGAGTTAGCTTGTGCAAGTCTGAAGGTGATATTTGGTCCGTGGCAACTCAACGGTGGATAATGGTCACAAAGCAAGTGTAGAGCACGTCACATCGCCAGTATATGCTACTACCTGTGGATTCAAGCTTCCGCCAGAGGCATTTTCGAGTGTTCAGGTGAACTCTTGACCCCATTGTGTTCTCACAAGGGGAGGGGAAACTTACCAAGTTCGAAGCGCCCACACTGTAGCGGGGCATCGGGCAGCAAGAAACTTTGGGCAGCCTCTGACCGAGGCCGTGAGAAAACCCTGGCTGGACCTTGGGCGGCGACCCTGGTTATGACCCTATTTGGTACTGCCGCGGCGAGAGGTCGACATCGTCAAGGGCCGTCAGGGAAAAATCGGTACGCGTCTGCACAATCCTTCGTGATCAATCCCGCCGAGCACGCTCTGCTCGCGCGATCAAGGATCGACAATCCTCTTCCTCCTCCTCCTGGAAATGAGAACATTTGACGTTCTCACCAGGGTGTTTCTCCCACACCTTGTCCTGGAGCCCAGTCGATACTTCTCTTCACAAACGAAGCTCTCACGGGCACAGCGGTCAGTCGCGAGGTTCTTCAATTAGTGGAGGCTTGCCTTCCACGTTCCCTACTCGTTTCGAACCGCATACGGCCCAGTTATGATATTGGAAGAGGCACCGCCTCGTGGATTAAGGCCCAATACTTGATGGCAATACCGTGCCCTTCAACCTTCGAGATACAAATGGCCGGAGGGGCGAGATGTTTGCAGGATTGAAGGGGTATGTACATCTCATCTTTGAGTCGCACCGTGTGCCGGCAACCTCTTTCTGGGGCCAGCATTGTATTGAATGCATGTTTAGGCCCATTTTCACGCACCATGCCTCGTTAAAGGAGGCTGATTGCATGGGAGAGGCTATTATATATATATATTGCCAAGTGGATGACCATTGTCCGACTACACCGCCACATGGAGGTGTATTAGTGGTAGATTCCAGTATTGACCAAAGTTGCTGTGCAATGACACTTGTCGCCATTCTGATATCTCATACCTGTTGTGTTTGGTCCTTGACGTTCGACTCGACCTACTTCAATGCACAGTCTCCCCGATATCCATTGTTTTCACATGGGCAAGACTCGGAGAGGGACCTACGGGATGTCTGTACCCCGCATGCTAGTGTCAAACGCGCCTTCATTTCTCCTTCTTGGTGGCTTATTCTTGGTCCTGATCCTACACCTCCAAGTAAAGAAATATGCTTCATCAGAGCCGTGCCCGTTAGTGAATCAGTGTACAGCCCCTCAGAAAAAACGACAGAGATATGTAGATCATCACAGCAGCCAGAACGGTCGGACAATAAGATGTAGATTTATCAGTACAAAGCTAGACTAAATAGTCACAAGCAATGAACACGAGAACTCCAGACAAACCGGACAACATTAGATACCAGTCACCCTCCTGGTTCATACCTCGATCAGCTTGCATCATCAGAGATTCCATCCTTCCACTTCAAAGCAACATGAGTTATCTTGTATGCGATGTTGAAGGGCGTTGTCCAAGGATATGTTGTACCACGCTTTTTGGACTTCTTCCACAGATCCGGAGCAAGTTCGGCAAGTCTTCCTGATGTGTCCTCGGTTGTGTCATCGAAGACAGTACAGAGCAATGTTACTGGGTCTCCCCAGTTAGGCAACCATCCGCATCGTGTACAAATTATGAGCACGCATGTCGACATGAAGAGAATGTTGAATAAGATTATGACGACCCAAAAAATTCTGGTGGGAGTGATGAGCCCCAGGTAGAGCTGCGTCTTTGTTGTTCGGTGGGATCGAGTTGCTGTGTTCCCGGGGGAGGAACTTGGGCTCGAGGCGTTCGGGTGGAAAGGCGATATTGATTCCGCCAGAGAGAATAGCTAAGGTGTAGTATTCGGCGAATGTCTTGTTGAAAACGACTGCGTTTGGTGTCGAGCCCGTTCCAACAGATAAATGTGAGGATGTGAGGATCTCGGATACAGAATTGCGGACGGACGAAGGGCCCCACCCCATCCCATTCAGCCCATCGCAATGGCAAAGTCTGTAATAGGCTGTAGTTTGGTCTCCGAGACCTCCTTCGATACTCGTAAATCTCCCCACTCCCAAGGCATTTTCGAGGGGATTACGGACTACAATACCGGCGCGTCTGGGTGACAGTAACTCCGTCCGGAGCGCAATCCAAGGTTGATCGCACAATGAATACTTGCACCAAGTACCATCTNGTTTGAACGAGATGAGAAGAGCCATTCCATCTGTAGTGACTTGGGCGATTACGGAACCATCGTTTACCAATGGAATGGGAATGGGGACATTATATGATCTCCCATTAATTGTCACGTTTTTGATACCATTGGATGGATTCTGGTCGATGAGGGTGCAACGGGAAATCATGAAAGGGACTGTAGTGTTAATGTCGATGGAGAATGTGGACACATCAAGAGAGGACTGGGGAGGAGGTACCAGATCGCCATCTTCAAGGAAACGCTCGATTGTCCCAAAGTTTTGCGCAAATAATATGGCACCAGATGATAAATCATCATTGTTTAGAGGGCCGAGGTTCATCCACACTTGGACGGCAGAGGACGTCGAATAAGCTGTGCGAAGCGCCATCCACAGGGTATCATCGTGTGAGGTCAACGAAATGGGCTCCAAGTTGGGATCGAAAGCGCCGATATCTTGCATGGCACTTCCCGCTAAGAGGTTCCCAGCGCACAAGCTAGCATTACTCGCCCCATCACAACGCTGCCCGTATCCCGGATTCGTCATGAAGGGGAGATCAGCGTATTGATAGGTGGTAGGGGATCCAGTGACACTGGTGATCGTCGGGAAGTTCCCGAGGCGTAATGAGGGCAGNGGGATAGAGCAAAACGTGAAGGGNGCATACGATGGCCAAGCTCCCATATGGGTTTGTGCGGATGTCCCAAAAGTTTGCACCTCGATAGCTAGATGACACGAANACGCGTTGAGAAGGGCGGAAATGGATTCGAAGATCCCAAGGGAATGTAACTCGGCTACAGATCCTCCACCTCCATCCCCACACCCGTCCACGCACAGTCGATGTGCCCAAGATTGGGCAATCGTCACCGCGCCGATATATCCCACAATTATACGAAGCATGGTCGAAGCCACGCTTACAATCTGAAGGGCAGTTGCATCGTGAATCGGGAACTTTTGAGTGTTCAAACGAGTGTTGAACTTGAACTTGTGGAACGTAACGAAGAGGACGGCGATGTCGGAGATGATGNCGAGGAGAGCTAGAAAAATAATCCAAACAAGCCTTTTCCCAAAAGGTTTTGCAGAGAACTTGAAGCGCGGGGAGTGTCGACAGCAATCCTTTCTTCGTGACATTCTAGAAGAGATCGGTTAGTCTGGCTCACTCATATTCTAGTGAAACGACATACGCAGCAATGTGGACGTACAAAGACGACAGAGAGGATCGCCTCGACTGTTTTGTTTAAATAGACCTTCATATCGTTTGACAGCTCTTAGTATGATAGCTTGGATACCAAAAGCGCGAAACGGAGTCTCGGTTCCGAGTCGACAAGAAGTCGCACCGAAGGATGTACGTGCGTTTGAAGGTGCGGGAAGAAATCTACAAGGAAAGTGCAAAACACATTATGACAGAACCTTCGCTTTAACATGCTGTATAATGTGGTAAGTTTGAGCAGCTTAGACCGCCTACTACCATGGAAGGCGCTCCGATTCGTTTGTCTCGAGAAACGAGACGACCCAACTTACGGAAACACAGCCCTTGAGAATCGGTGAGTGGAAGGTAGTAGAATAGAGGTCGAATGCCCACCATATGTCCCTATCCTGAATATGTCCCGCTGGCGTTCCACGTCGACTGTTGTTCTGCGTTGGTGGTCGCGAACCTCATCTTTCAGGCTCCTAGTGAGGCTTGAGAATAACTAGAAATATCGACGACCCGAGGAAGGTTGTAAGTGAGATGTGGGAACTTGAACTTTGTGTATTTGGGCGATCCGAACACGAAAGTTGAAATCGGAGGTTATCCACGGAAGCGCCAACAGCGCTCTTCTGAGGCTCTGTGGCCAGAAAGCGCAGTGCATTTGCCTTGTCCTGTATTCGACTTCACTTGTCCTACAAGCTTGGACGAGGACAGGCTCCAGTAGGCATAGGTTCTCATACATGCCGCCCTCCTTTGTCACTCGACCGAACATCTCGTTCCTGAGAACACTCATTGACATCGTTCCTTCAACAATCCGTGAACAATATGTCCTTTCCGGGACTGACATCCTACTCGCGCTCAACACAAAGGAGAAAACCACCAACATGTGTTCAGCAAAGCGCGTTTCCAAATACAACTACAAATCTCGAAATACCACTCACTCGGCTCAAGCATACTCTACAAGCAACAAACACCCTCGGAAACACATACCCCCGGAGTACCGCACCCCATTCAACCCTGCACTCCCAACACCTCCCACCCATCCTCATCATATCTTGGCCTTGAACCACTTTAACTGCATCGCGACCAACACAACAGGAATCACACTAACCATCTCTCCGAGACCAGCATACGCCGGAGCGATACGCGCATTAACAAACGCGCCCGCAGCGAACAAAATAGCCACGAGGTTATACACAGCCGACCAAACAAAGTTCCCAATAATCCTCTTATTAACCGCCTCGGACAATTCAAGCAAAGCAAGAACTCCAGTCAAGGTAGGATGAATCAACACGACATCCGCGGCAGTCGAGGCAGCGACACCAGAAGTAGTCGACGTGGTGGATTGCATATGGACGCCAATATCAGCTTGAGCGAGGGCGACAGCATCGTTCGTTCCATCGCCACAGAATAAAACCTTCTGACCATTCTTGCACAACGAACGAATGTATTCTTGTTTATCAGCAGGAAGGCATTCGGAACGAGTTCGTTCAGCGGGGATGTCGAGAGATTTGGCGATATGTCCAACTGCTAATTTGTGATCTCCGCTGAGAATCGAAACATGAACGTTACGCTCTCGGAGACGGGATATAACAGCAGCGGCTTCTGGACGGATGGTATCGGAGAGTCCAAATACGCCGACGAGGTGACCTTTAAATATGACGCAGAAAACGCTGTGGCCGGCTTCAAGAAGGGGCGTCACCAGGGCATGGGATTCGAGGTTAAGCCATTTGGGATTTCCGCCTTGGATAAGATCGCCAGCGACAATCGCTTGAATGCCCTTTCCAGTGATCATCTCGACCTTCTCCACATCCTTGCTTGCTTCGACACCCCTCGAAACGAGATATGTCGCAACGGAACACGAAATGGGATGTTTGCTCGACGCAAGAAGTCCAAGGATAGTCGAACGAACATCGATCATGACCTCGGGAACCTCGGGGAAGTCAGCTTGTATAACAGCCAATTTGCCCATAGTCAAAGTTCCCGTCTTGTCAAACACGACGTGATTGATATTCTTCGCCTGTTCAATCGTAACTGCGCTCTTGAAGATGAGACCAAGCTTGTTTGCAGCGACACCGCTAGCCACCAAAATGACCATCGGGACTGCCAAACCAATCGCGCAAG
Source organism: Meripilus lineatus (assembly GCA_027627245.1). Taxonomy (NCBI): domain Eukaryota; kingdom Fungi; phylum Basidiomycota; class Agaricomycetes; order Polyporales; family Meripilaceae; genus Meripilus; species Meripilus lineatus. The sequence continues at coordinate 29,540 of JANAWD010000137.1, read as the reverse complement.
GACAGGAAACGGCGAGTACGGCAATAGCATAAGTAATCGCCTGAACAACTGCATCTCCGCCACTTTGTTTCCTAACCCTGATACCAACTGCAATCCAGACGAGGAAAGTGATGATAGCAAGGGCGAGAACGACAGGAACAAAGTACCCGCAGACGAAATCGACGGTTTCCTGGATCTTGGCCTTGGAAAGTCTGGCGTTATTAACCATGTCGGCGATTTCACTGATGGTGTTCTCTCCAGGAAGCCTTGTGAGTCGAACTTTCAACGTTCCTGCTCCGTTATTCGTACCGGCGATCACAGAGCTCCCGACCTTCTTCTCAACAGGAAGGGATTCACCTGTCATCATCGATTCATCCACTTCGCTATGACCAGAGATAACGGTTCCGTCTGTGATGATAGAAGTATCGGGGGCAACGAGGAAGGTGTCGCCATATTGAAGCAGCCTAGCGTCGATTTCCTCGAGATCGCCGTTAGGGAGAATGATGGTGGCTTTTGTCTCTTGCAACGAACGAAGGGATATTGCTTCGATAGCCCTCTGCCTTGCGAAGGCGCTGATAAGTTGTCCAATCACGATGAGCGTGACAAGCAAGGTGCTCGTCTCGAAGAATTCGCCAGTTGAAAGAGGTTTCCCTCGCATGTCGAAGGCGAATGCGACGACGGAATAAATGTACGCCGTCGTGGTGCTCAAAACAATGAGCATATCTATCTCGATGACTCCGGAGAATAAGAGACCTTTGAAGGCTGCGACATAAAAGGGTCCAGCGATTAAGGTCTGGACGATGGACGCGAGCACAAGAGAAGCGATTGCGTATGCCTTTGGATGTTCAGGGAGCGGAGCCCATGTCATAATCAAGACGGGGATCGTCAACAACGAGGATACGACGGAACGCATCATGAGGTAACGAATATGCTTTGCACCGGCTGTCAGAGCGGGATCCTGTGGATCAGGTGCCAAAGTAGGAGAGAAGTCGGAGTAGTAGGTCATGATATCGCGAGCTCCGAGCACTTGAGCATCGTGCATGATTCGAATAGTGCGCTTATCGACTTTGGTGACCTGCACTACCCCCTGAGGATACGGGAAAGAGACGACCTTGTCGAGCTGTCCCGGTTCTATGTTCAACTCCAACGATTGGGAAGAGTTCTCGACGGTCTGCTGGGTAGAGAACCCAGTACGTTTCTCTATAGTCTCGATAATCTTTGCCAAGCTGCCTTCGTCCCCTTGAAAGTCAAACTCGGCACGCGAGCAGACGAAGCTCGTCTTTGCATTAGTGATCGCCGGAATGGTGCGAAGGGTCCTGATAAGCTTGTTTTCGCAACCGGTGCAAGTCATGCCCTTAACGGCGAGGACGACATGTGTAGTGTGGGCGTTCGTATCTCCTGTTCCAAGTTCGGCGACATCGAGTCCACTGGCATGGTTCGACTTTATGGATTTCCCGCAGTCAGGATCTCCGCAACAAGAATCTCCGCCGCCGCAAGAACTGCCGGGCATCATCAATGGGGGAGGAAACATCAATAACGAGAGGCACTTACTCGCCTCCGATGGAAGCTCGGTCGACTTCCGCGATGGAGTCCTTCTCTCCTCCACAGCAAGAGTCGCTGCAGCAAGATTTGATAGAGGTAGGAAGCAACGCTTCTTGGCCTTCTTGGTTGCGAGTCNTNNCNGNNNGCTTAAGAACTGCAGCATGCTGTTGACGGACTTTCTGGCTGCTTTGTAACGCAGAGTTCTGGCCTTCCGACTTTACGTANNACGAGCACGGATTGAAATCCTCTCGCGAGCATGGCTTTGCAAACACAGCCAAAGGCGGCGAGTGCATCTCTCTGGCGGGCTTTCATAGTGGAGAAGGATCCTTTGCTCGCCTTCTTTGGGAGGTCGTCTCGTTCAATTCCACGATCGGTAGACCTGGTGGCTTCGTGGGAGGTACGGCCGGGAGGTACAGTCCCACACTTGGCAGAGCTAATATTATCCTTCACGGAATATGCACGGGTAGAGACGGAATCTAGCACGACAGGTCAGAGAGAACGGTTTGACGGTGAAGTGGATATGAGGTGACATACCGCAGCAGCTGCAATTATCCTCTTCTTCGGGACTGTTAGAAACGACGGCTTTCTCAAGTCCGATCCCACTATTGTCTGCCATATCCAAGGAAGCGGGGCTTTGAGCGATATCGGCCTCCTTTATGGCCTCTGCGAGGAGGTCGAGGCATTGATCTACGACGTATAATGTTCAAAATCAATACATAGACGGCTGTAATTCAGGGACTTACCGTCACATTTGCACGAATCCTTGCAACAACCCGGGGATATCTCGATATTGTCATTCATACTATCCATAACTTTCACTTCGGTGGGTCCCTTGGTAGAACAGCCGCCTTTGGAGTTGTCATTTTTATCGCGACAGCAATCAGCACCCATTGTTGAGCAACTTGAGCTACACTGTATGAAGTGGTAAGAGGCGTAAGTTGGCTCGTGAGATTCCTGAGGGCAAGGGTTGGGCCAATCTCGGCGAAGAAACAACCGAGTTTTCCCGAAGAAGTCGATTATCGCGAGTTCGAAACATAGTGTGAATCATCGTCTTCAACGACGCTCAGGACGAGATACGAGGAGAGGACAAGGCGCATTGTGAACAGCGTTTGACCAACGAAGTACTTGAACCCCGCGACTTGAAATTCGGAATTGACAATGGGTGTAAAAGAGAGACCTGTGCGGTACTCCAATCATCATCCTTTGACGCGCCTGTGGCGTGAGGACGCCCTCAGCGCTTACCCTCGCAAAGATCCTGAAGGTTTCCCATTTTCTATCATGTTCTCACTTTTCTGCGACATACAGAAAGAAAGAAGTGCTTGTTGTTCGATTCAGGCTCAATTCGATCCAAGCTGATACCAAAGCCGAAATCTCTAGGGGACTTGAAAACTTTCGCGTATCCGGATCCCCAGTACGCAGCTACGCTGGCCCGTACACTCTGTTCAAGATATGGTGACCCTCCGATTTGCTTCAAGTCTCGTCAAACTATTGGTATCATGTCTAGAAACATTGCTATGCAAGGAATAGCTGGCGGGTAATCTGTGATTCAAGCAGGTTTTTTTATCAATTCGACTCGTGCTCGCATGATCCTACTTATTCACAACTACGGACTCGCAATGATGGACCCTTTCATGTGGAGATTACAGCAATGCCTGGGGAAGAGCATTTTTTGTGCAAAAGTCTCTGAAATAATGACACTCATACGTATTTCAGCATTTCCGGTGCACAGGGAGTCCCCGAAATACTTCAGCTTTGTTTCTTATCAACCGGTCGAAAGGTTGTTTCCGAGCAGTTGAATTGCCTTCGAATTGATGGGACACGCAATCAAAACTCTGTGCGTATATACCATGTCACGCAACACACGTCTGCAAAGACTATTGGCATGTGCTTTGTTGTTCGATGTCAGACAGAGTGAGTTGGTCCTCCCATATTTTTTCATAATCAATCTAAATGACGTCTGGTTGTGTGTTGCTCTGACACGTCATGTCACCTCAGGGACTGGAAGAAAGGGCAGCATACGATACGTGTCCGGGTAATCGGTCGAGAAGCCAGATTCGATACCATTTCGTAGGCTTGTCTCATCGTTGACACCCAAGAGCTAGTGCATTCCACCGGTAACTGTCATCGGCGCGTGCTCGAGTCCGCTACGAGTTGCAATCAAAACGTGCATGGAATTCTTCGGACCGTTCATCCATTGCATGGGATATTCTCTTCCCGTGAACAACATAGCCGGCCCAGAGCAACATTGGAGGTCTTCACCTTCCAATCCTGAAAGACAAGGACAGCATTTGTAGACTTCTCACGACCGTGTTTGACCTCCTCAACTCACTTGAAATTATTGGAGCTTCACCGACGTCCGACCAACCCCATCTCCAATTGTTAACGTCTATCGGTCCGCAATACCTAATTACAAAAGTGTCGATCGTGGCATCGTAGTGATTGGTGAAAGCCTTGGAAACATACAACTCCTGGAGTCTTTTGAGCACCGTTCTCGGATTTCCCAATTCCGGTTGTGGGAAAATTCAATCCCACGTCGTTCATCCGCCGAACTACCAATGGCCTCCCCATTCTGTGACCGACTTTCAACGCCGATACCCAGGGATTTTAGAGAATGACCGTGGGTTGTCTAGACCTTTGCGCCCGGCTGTGACGTTGCTAACCTCTTTCTACCCCTCCCATGTTGTGACAGGAACCGCTTCGCCCTGCGTGATTGAGGTACCATCGTCCGAGACACCTTTATTGGGTGCCCGATTTGTTCGCCCCCACCCTTTATGATTTTCGCTCTTACTGGGGCATTGAGAAATGTTGACATGGACCCACTTCTAGATTACCCCTGGCTGTGTAGTCTCCGTGGTCGACGGGTTGGTTATTTACCTTATTGTCCATGTCACACTTCCAACCCACCCCAAAACCTCGAACATGGGATATATTTACCAACCCTTGCCCACATCCGCAGTCCTTACTCGGAACGGTCTCACTCCTGTGGGTTTCGTTCCGTTCCATTTCATCCACTCTGGTACCTGTTCACTCGGAGTCGATGGTGTGAGAGTGAGCAGAGCTGTAACCCGCTCAAGCAACGGAACTACGGGAACTTCAAGTCCTCTGCAGCGCTCTTGAGATCTACAGTTATCTGGGGAACAGCATGATACGGCCAGTGTACCCCCATCGTGAGGACGAACACAACAAAAAACCCTCTCAACCCCGCAATCCTTCACGACAGCACACTCGAGCTCCTTGTCGATTTCACAGAAGCTGGAACCAGAGGTCTCGGATCGTTCGAGGGTGTCTACTGGGTGTATAGTATTCTCGCCCGATTATCGTTGGGATTAGTCTTGCATTTCATCAGTGAGAGTCCCTCCTCAATACCCCTGATCTTGATTGGCCTCTGACCAGACCTGTCCGCCACAGCGATGATATTCTCGTGCGTTCATGGGACACTGGTACGCTAGGATTACCTTCGGTGTCTCTGTTGAACACCATTTGATTCTAGGTCAGGGGATCCTACCATCCCGCTCAAGGAAGTGGGTGAAAACCAGAATCCCTTCAGCTACAGTTCTGGTAATTTGTTTCAATATTCATAATACTCCTAGCTAATCATTCTTTCGCTGGCAGGCTCTTCCCATAGATGGGCCACTCTCGTGTCATCACTTCAGTCAATTCTCGTTGATCCCATTGGACGAGCAAACCCAATCGCCAATCGGACCTCTCTCTCCTAGCATTCAACCTTTCACGAACCCCCCGCCCTCGTACCATATCGCGGATGACAACGTTGCGCTCGATGTAAGGTAAACGTCATGGTAGTCACACATTGATCCCGATCTGGAATTCCTCTGTCTCTCACAAAAAATGTGAGAAAACGCCCCATCTAGGGACAATCTACACGTCTTTTAGTCTTGGATTTAGTGTTTCTCATTTTTTTTCGAGTGATTCAAGGGAGGCTGTCATCGGGAAAACTCGCCTGAGAAAGCCTTTGGTGAATCCTTGGGATTGTAAGACGTTGAGATAACGTCCGCCCGATTCTCCCGTGAGTCTTCTCACATCGTGTCCGCGCACCCCGACTTATGACCTTTGGGATTACTATAACCTAGGTGCAGCCTCTTTTACACGCGTATTTTGAGCTGATCGGTGTTGGCGGTATGACTCGGAAGGCAATGAGGCTCGGACGATATCTCGTGTGTCCTTGCATTCACCCTAGAGTGCAGTTTCTCGCATGTCCATTGATGCCACTTACCCGAGGGTCCCTTCTCTGCATGTCTCAATTCAAAGAACCTGTCTTACACGTGCTTCTCTTCTCTTGACTCCTACTGCCTACCTCCTATTCAACGCCAAACTGATACCTCTTCCCACAGAATGTCTGCTTGTCGAGATATCGAGAATCTCAAGACAAATTGGGAAATGATTTCGAACTGACTTGAGAGTGGTGTGCTATGCGCTTGGATGTTAATGCTCCCGAGCGCGTAGTACCAGCACTGGACGAGAGCTCGCTTTGTTTTGTTGAGAACTGGGCTGGTGCTGTGAGCAGCTCTTACCCCGAGACTCGTGGCTTTACTAACGATCAGGCGATGGATTTTCGCGAGTCGGATGAGTACTCTACTTATCGTAAGTTTCACATCTCCCGATTTACGATTAATCGGGTACTGATGGCCCAAATTCATATTCTTGAAGGTGACATCGTAGATTGTACGAGAATATACACATTCATTGTCCTCATACCGAGTGGCTTTGTGACATACAAACCTTACAGTTACCCAGAAACAGTCGTTCCAAATCTAGACGAAAGCATACAACGCTGATCCTCCCCCATATTTCTGAGGAAGAAATCCTCCGAGTCGATAACAGTAAAACAAATTAAATCGGCAAAGCCATTGTCGTTACTCACCTTACATAGCCCATTGTTCAACTCCTCTCACGATGGACTCACCGCACCCAACTTGAAATCCTAAACTCTCGCGTTCATATCGATCCGTACAATCACGTACGAATCCCAGTGGAACAACCCCTCGGACGTCCGTTATCCCCTCCGCCCCATTAGCGAGACCCCATACAAGGCCTTACAGTCGTTGATTAACGATATAGAGGATATGATATCCGATATCGCACGTCATCCTCTTCTCTGTCAAGGTATTTCGTATCATCCATGGTGAACCCTATGATCCACTTCTTTCCCGAGTAGCACAATACCAACCTTCCGCCACATCAAGCCAGACAGAACTTATGGACATTGATATCGATCATATTACAGTCACGATCCTCGTCTTGTAAATCTTTCGTTCATCGTCGTTTCCGCTTCCAGCACACTTCAACCAGGCTGTCTTGTCTGTCTGTTTTTTCTTCCCTGTTTCTTCTGGAAGACCAGATGACTTGGGCGCATCGCGTCACTGGAATCGTGACTCCGAGTTCCTCGTCACCTTCGCACCGTTTCACCATCAAGTCCCCGCTTCTGGAAATACTCGCCTGAGCTACTCTCATCTTGTTCTCTGTTGGGTATTTTGGAGCCCAAGTAACTGTTCTGGTAGTGAACAGTTGTAATGACCGTATTCAAATCAGTGCCACCATCCGCCTATCATTATCAAAACAAAATCCTCTCATGGTCGAAGTACTTCCCCCACTCGGTCCAATGGCTGCAATGCGATTTCACCTCAATGTAATTGATCTCTCCAAGCGAATTCACAACTCTCATGCAATATCGTCTCTATCGACATCGACAAAGTCAAGATAGAAACCAGGAGAGGCCTTGTAGAATTTACGATGTTAAAAATACAAGGCTCAAAACTATGCAGTATGCAGTATTCGTAGCCTATATCAATATGAACGGAAAAGAGAAAAATAAAAGAGGAATAGCACTGTCGTAGACGTCCTTATGGATGTGTCGTAACCCGAGCGAACACATGAATGAAGTGAAGAAAAAAGCGTTTATATATGGGATGCGGGAAATGCGTGATGAAGGGAAAGATGTGTAGTTGTCTATTGAACAGATTGTGTCGTGATGGGCATGGTATGTCTGTATGCTCGAGACCAAGACCGTGAGGAAAATGGTTGGAGGAGGATAATAGAAGGAAGAAAAGAGGACATAAACTAGTTAGATACGATGAAACGAAACTAGGGAAAAAAAGAATCCGTGTCAACGTTTTAGAATGGATAATACACATACGTGGAGAATCAACGGCGTAAAATCTCGACGCAAGAAACGAACAATTGTAACGGAGAACAATAAAATCATTACCTCCTCCAAACCACCTCCTATATGCAAGAAACTCTACCCCACGCAAGGAAAGAATCACTCCCGACTCTTCTTCCGACTAATGCTCGGTGCGAGCACATCTCCATAACGAGTTCCAGGACTAGAATACCCAAGGTTCATCTCCCTCATACGCTCTATCGTCATCTCGGGTGTATCGGATATTGAGCTGAAACCGCTCCTTGTACTGAAAGCGGGGGAAACACCAGGTACCGTAATTGACGACGAGAACGACAATGACGACTTGGCGCGGGAAACACTCGAACGCCTCATCACCGGTATCGCAATCGAGGCAGAGCCTTCACTGGGGGAACCGGTGGGTGCAACAGCACGCGTGGGAGTGGCGGCGGAGGAAGAGACTGGAATCCCAAAAGCCTCATTTGGACTTGATCCGTTGGAGGATGGGTACAGAGAGAATGGTGATGGTGGGACCAACGAAGGGCTGGGTACAGCTTGTAGCTTTGCCCTTAATTTCGCAGTGAGGCTATTTCGTAAATCGACCTCGGCAGGCGAAGGGACCTCGTGATTGAGAGGTATTGATGGTTCCAGAGGATACGTGCTCGGAGGGACGAGAGCAGGGTCACCAACGATGCAAAGGTGACTTGCGCTTTGCAAAGGAAGATGGGTATTTGAGGCGGATGCTGGGGTAGCATCGTAGTCAGATGTGGAAGGAAAGTACGGATTGATGTCATTCGGTTCCCGACTTGCTTCTAAAGCAGAGGCAAAGTAAGCGGTCAACATCTCTGAAGTTCCCAGTTCAGAAGGAGAAGAAGGGTTGCTGGTACTCGGGGCTTCGCTTTCCGTGTCAGTATCGCTTGCAGACGACAATGAAGGTGTAGAAGAAGGGGAAGGAGCACGGAAAATTGGAAGTAGGTGAAGCTGATGGCCCCGAGGACCTTTAAGAAGCTGATCGCCTTCCGATTCCGCGGGGATGACTTCGGACGTACAGTCAGACTCTGATAGACTACGTGTAGATCCCGTCGGCGTCATCTCGGGATTGCTGGGAGCAGGTGAGTGCGTTGATACTTCATTTGGGGGCTGCGGGGGTTCCGAGACGGGAAGGAGAGGAAGGAATGCCATATTAAGCTTCCTCCTCGGTTGTGCGGGTTTCTGCACCGGTAACGGGATGGGTGAAACCTCATCCTTGGTGGGCAGCAAAGGAACGAAGGAGAAATTTGGTTTTCTCCGAGGTGGTGACGGGCTTGATCTCGACGGAGGTGGCGAAGGGGGTGAGGGAGCGGGACGATGTGGCGCGCGTGGACTCGTGATCGTGGCAGATGGAAGTAATGGTGGCGGTTCGGGTACTACAGTAGGCGTTGGGCGTGATTTAGTAGGTGATGACGAATGCGACAAGCAGTCATTGGGCGTAGGTTTTGATTCTGATTGTGTCAGGTCAAGAAGGGGCAAGAGCTTAATGGGGACGGCATCTAAATAAGGAAGGATCTCTGGATCGGGTATGGGTGTACACTGAGGCTCCTCTCGGTTCTTCCACTTTGATGGCGTTAATGATGGTGCCATGGCAAAGCGTGATATGGGAAAGGCAGGTGGTGTAGATGAGGAAGATGCTCTAGTAGTTGGGAAATGTGGACGATACGCTGGCTGAGGATTTGGAAGCGGCAGCTTGAGTTGTTTCATCTCAAGAATATCCCTTTTTAAAGCAAATGGAACGGATCAGCGAACTGACTCGACGAACAACTATCCAACACAATGACGAAGGACAGAAGATAAGAGGGCACGTTCGCTCCGAAGTGCAGCGACACGAAATGCTCCCAGTCCATGCCGAGCAATCATAAGGCGAACTTCGCCGACAAAGATGACGGTACGGAGCTCGTCGACAAGGAAATCGAAGGCACCATGAGACATTCCATTGGAGACCAGAGGGGGCAGAGGGCAGCACCGGTCCTGGAAACCAGCGCTTCCGGTGAGCGCCGATATGGCAGTCCCATAATAGGAACTACGAATGACAGAGGGCCCGACGCGCTCCATCTGGCCATGAACGAGCACAGACGAGACAAGCGACCTCTGGCAGGGGTAGTTAAACTTTAGCAGAAAACGAAGGCGAACAGCACCTCGAAACGTTCCGAAACATGACCGCGCTCTTGAAGACGCCAATATTTCAACGTTTCGGTGGAATCGCGCGAAACCATGCACCCAAGGTGATGATCTTATCTACATAAGCTCGGCAGAAACCACGCATTTCATTAGCAGGATGGGGAGCGAACACGCCACCATCGGAACGTTATGAAACCATGCCCACGGACCGATAGGGAAAAGTCGGTACACCGTAAATCGGTGAGTACGCTATCAAGACGATAACGGTTGGGCTGTATGAGTCGTAGATGACAAGACCATCTATTGCGTTGTCAAAGCAAGGATTCGCCAATTTTGGATGGCAAACACGATTGCAAGGACAATACAATGTGCGCTTTTGGGCTGGTGATGGGAAGCCTCGGGAAAGGTCGGTCATCCGGCAATTGCCGGTATGGCCAGAACAGGAAACGAGGCAGTTCGTGACTCGGTCGTACCACGAATGATGTGCACACGACAAGGTTAAAGTGCACGGAAAACAGAGGGAACGACGCGGCAAAGAACGGAGAAAACATAAGATAAAAGTCAGAACTCACTGGTAAGAGAGACGCGGAGTCATAGGGGCCGGAGACCGATCCCAGTCGTCTGCTTCAAAGACCTCTTCCAGGCCTTGTTCTACAGAGCAGAAGGATACACATTTGCGAGCCGAGAGGAGGCATCTTTGGGACGGAGATGAACTCCTTGAGTCCTCCGGGGTGCTTCCTGATGTGCTGGGTGTCCTCGAAAGTGGTGGTGACTTGAGACAGCTCTTCCGAGACATGGCGTTAGAGTACTGATCTGATAGGGGGGTGAAGGTGGTATCAAGTCGTTTGAAAGAGACGAGGAAATAAAAGCAAGTTTGCGAGTGATCAGGCGGACATTGACGATGATATTCTGGTGGTGAAGGAGAAGGTGAGCAAGGCAGCTGAAAATTTAGACTCCCCCTCTTGTTCAAACGGTCGTCCGCCCACGGGTAAATGAGGAACTCTCTGCGTTCTCTCCCACGTGGCCGACCGGAACTCTCTTTCGGGTCAGGGAGCCAATCAACGTCCTCGCTCGCCGCTTTCGTCTGGGACCCTCGCTTACGTCAGGCGCCCCGCAATGCAATGCCAGGCAGGCAATGCACCGGCCTTGGTGTGCCTGGATCAACTCGATCCCGAGTACAACGCACACAGGGAGCTCTGGAATATCAAGGAGCCAGATATCGCAGCTCTCACTTAGACTTTGCGATTCATTGCCCAACTAAGTCGCCCACCTCGAAAGAATTCTCTCGCTGCGTAAATCTTCGCCAAAGCGAGTGTGGGGTAGAAGATCCCTAAAGTACGTACTGATGCCGCTTTTGGGGAGCGAAGCTTTCGTCCCCGACCGCCTGACCTCAGACATGACGTTTCTCGCCCTATTACATCCCACGACATTATCTTTGGAACGCGTTACTCGACGTCCATTCTCTTGTTGCCAGGTCACGGTGGACCCCTACTGCAGTTCTCCCGATTGCTCGAGACCGGCTCGTCTTCCGATCCTGTCGCAGAATGACATTTAGTGTGCGTCCTCATTTCGCCTGAGCGCACCATTGTCACTCATTTGCATAAAGAAATTCTTGTTTGGGTAGTCATCCCAGGTGGTCATCATCCACCTGATGGTCTGCTACGAGTCCAACATGAGCCCGGCCACACTGCCTGAGAGAGAATAGGCCCTTTTTCAAGTTCTCTATCGCCACATGTTGATGCACGTTTTGGGTAGAAGAGCTGGGATTAAGGCTGAAATCCAATTTCGCACCCGATCTCCTCTCGTCTCGTGCTACCATGATCCTGCCTCAGCCGACCGTGTATCCAACAACAATTGCCAGCAGTGCGTTCAATTAATAATCATTCATCCTCGAACGATGTTCAACTGTTTCTCTGATACATTGTCGTCTCATAGGTAGCTTTGAAGCGACTTTCGAGAGCGTTGTAGCAAAAGGAAGGGGTTCGAATGAAGTCCATAGTCCGATGTACGCACTCCCGCGAACCTGGAGTTCGGTGCCTGCTTGGAGTCGTTCATCGGGCTTTCAAACTGTTGGAAAGTTTTTCCCCCAAATACTCAGGTACAAGGAAGGTTTCATTGGTACGACGAGAGATCGTAGATGCCATCATGTCAAAGCTAGTTTCTCTTGTCTAGCAACTAAGATCGCACACACTACAGTACAGTGTTCATCCTAGCCTCTCCTTCGAAACATCGAAAAATTATTACACTTCCACTAACATATCTTCAGAGCTCGATCTTCATCAGACCACTTCAGACAACGGAGGTATATTGATAATCATGTTCGCGACCTCACCACGTTTCACGATTGCATCCGCGAACAAAGCAGCGAGTTCCCCGCAGCTTGATATCCGTTGACCAGGTGAGCACACTCGAGCACAAAGAACGAGTTCTTTCATGACCAAACCTTCCCCAGACTGTAAGGAATTCTTCTCAGGCGCAAACCTCTTCCCGAATGCTATGATCAAGACTCAGATTAATTATAGAGAGAGGAGAAAGGGATGTTAATGACGGATTCCACCTTCCGCATATTCGGCCGATTTGTGTTTTTCTGTCACGGACCACACGACCGACATTGCGATTGGTAGGGGTCGGCGATCTCAATTCAGTTATGTTCGCGGCCCCTTTCGATCGCGAAGTGTGGGCCCCAAACTTCTCTCGATCATGGAAAGTTTAGGGAGGAGAACATCCGCCACTTGGCAATCGGTGTCTGTGCACTTGTCCGAGGTCGAAACACCAACGCATGGATCGAAGGGGAAGTCACACAGCGCACGACGCACCAACGTACGAGAATACCATTGCGCACCTCTAATCCCCCTTGGAATTAGGTCCTCCGAATGAACCAACGGACAACCCACGACTCACCGCGCAACTTTCGTACACACCTTTACCAATGCCCTCGTCGTGCGTAACCACCCGGTGCCTGCCCATTGGACCTCTACATGCAACAGTTTGCCGATCAACTGTCGTGAAACGGCTCCCGAGCGAGTACCGGTACGTACCTTCCTGCGCACGATCCCCTCTACGTCCCCTCTGGTACAGAGGCCACTCTCCCTCGAAACCCCTGGATTGAGCTGATAGTAATTTTGACATGCAGAGACAGCGTCGAGCAACCCGCTGTTCCGTAGAACGTGTTGGTTCCTGCTCATCATCAGTTGCCTCACGCTCAAGCCCCGGCCGGAATTGTTCAGCACGGCGTGTGTGGAGTTTTTCGTTTTATCAAGAACAAATGAGTCAGGGTCTTGCTCGATACAGGTTCAAGACCCCGTCGTATACGCACTCCCAGGCAATTTGGTTACCAATGTTTGCGACTGCTGGCGGCGACAGGCTGTGGGAGTCGTGAGGGGTTACAGGAGGGCGCAGGTAAGCATCTCCGAGGTAACTCGTTTGAGCCCACGGCTTTAATCATCGTGCGTCTCTGGGATACAAAGGTCTTTGCTCTCCGCAACAGAGTTCACTGGGTACCCATACCATTTCTATCGAACACAACGATTGCATGAACCAAGAATATGCCTGGAATTCTCTGTGTTTCCACGTTTCGTCAACCACACGTCACAGTCACTTTTATCAAACGTCTGTTTCAATTCCAGGCGCTTCTTCTTCCGGTATGTCATCTACCCGAACGCTTGAGACTCCTACATCCCAATCACGCATATCCCCTCGCAGATATTTCAACGCCACGCATGTCGTTCTCAGGCTAAGATTAGGTTTTGGTTATTGTATTACAACGCGAATCGGCCCAGCGGGTGTGGGTGCCCGATCCCTTTGTAAGTGGAAGAAGGAGGCGGACGTCTGTGGCGATATACTACGTTCATTCCGGTCTTTTCATCCGAGTGGTGCCTATGGGTCCAGTCTAGTCAGCGTCGCCGAGGTACACCACGCACCTCCTTCAGTCGATATTACAGTATCCCGATATGTTATTTTGATCACCGGTGGGTGTTTCTTCACTACGTTGGGTCGATTGTTCACTTACCTGAGCAACGGTTCAATTTTCCTCCTCCCGAATGAATTGATCCCTGAATTCTTCGATAATAGCTCAGGCCCGCGCAACAAGATGTTCACCGGGCTATGTCGAGCGCAGCGTTTTGATCAAGTTGTGCTGATTGGTACCGTAATCTTCTTCTCCATGTTCAGTCTTCGATATGTCTGACTCATTGTGACAAGATATTCAAGCTATCAACTTTCCTCAGGGTCGTGCTTCTTCGTACCGCAGGTATAACGCAACTGGTTCTCCATGACTGCTATCGCCTCGTTAGGAAGCAACCGAACCCAAGAATGGAGAGTCTGTCAATTTGTGCCGATCCGTGGAACCACCAACAATACGCGTCTCTTGGAGAAGCTCTCATCCAGTACACCATCGCGCGCCGAATCAACTCATGGTTCCCAAATATAACCTCATTAGGCTAGGAGATCAAGACGACATTGGGTTAGTAAACCCAAGCTGACAACCTGGTGGACACTTACTATCGTCGCCCACACCAGGTCCCTCGCACTCCCAGGCGGATGAGGTTAACTGCGCGAGCCCCGGGTGTGCGCGGGGCGCCCGCCACTCAAAATCCCCATGGATCGCGATAGCGATTATACCGCTGGGAGAACCTGCGTCGATCTATGTCAGCCATGCGCGTTTGAGATCGCAATACACTCCTCCCTGCATCCTCGACTCAGTTCGACCCACGACAAGACGCTGGAACGTCAAGAAGACTAGCTCCGGAACTCGTTGCCCGCGTTGGGATTCGTGCCATACTATATCCGGGACAAGTCGAGTAAAGGGTAAGGTTTCCTCACCTCAGGTTCAGGTCGTCAAGCTTATCACGGCTTCATATCCCAAGGTCCGTAAGGTCTCACGTCTCCAGTGTGGAAGTAAATTGAAGTCGAAGATTCGTTTTCGACGCCTGTTTTTGCACAGGTCGTGTCTAGCCCCTCTTCCGCGTTTTCTCTGGTTTCAGAAGGCGGCGTGGAATCGAGTTGTGCTTAAGCCGACTTTGGGTGACGGGGAAGTGACAAGAGGTTGTTTTTGCAATGCCGTCGAAGGGCGGGAAAGCTTGGAGGAATTAATATCACGACCAGGTTGCTCCTATCACGCGTGTGGATCGGAACGAAGGGAAGTGCGTCTCTGCGACGTTCAGGGTCTTTTTTGCGAGCTGTTTGATGCTGTACTCTTGGACAGAAAAAGACTCACACAAGAACTCGCGTCACGGCGCTGGATGCTATGTCGGATCGGCGTCTCGAGACTACTGGGTCTCACGTCTTGCTCATCTCCGATGGTCTTCGGAATGCCCTGAACGATCTACACTAGCATCAGGTCACAAATATACGCGTCTCTTGATTGTCTGCTGACATTCTGCGGGACCGCTGCGTATTGGCGGAAAGTGTCCAACTCCCACGCGGACAATCTCTACAATACCGTCCTCAAGTCACGACATGGTCACGACCTGGCGAGAATACCTTTGGAGCATAACTACGGTCTCGCGCCACCAAACTGGCATCAAGCCACCGATTTCTTGATTTCCTGTGATGCGAATAAAAGAGCGCTGGAAGATTCCCATCCCACAGTGGACCGCTCAATTGATGCAAAGTCAACTCATTCTTGTCTGGGATATTCGCCAGCCCTCGGGGATGTGTGAGACTCTTTCTCACCTCGCTCCACCAACGGCACCGACTTGGTACTAGTAACCTCGTGATACCAACTCCCGTCCAAACCGTCTAGCCATTGGCCAAAAACAAGTCCACTCTCACCTTTCCCCTCTCACACGTAATTATCTCAAGGCCCCGTTCCGCTCCAATCGACATCTTTGGCTCGTGTTCGTCCTCATGTCAAGTCCGAACTCAGGCCACAAGGCGAGAACCTGGTCGATCGTCAATCCCCCTCTCCTGATGCGTGTGTACGACGTTCCGACATCCCAGTGACAGCCCATCCCGCAAGTCGCACCAGGGGGTTGGGTATAGTTTCGGAAACACTAGGCAATGGAATCCAAAAGCACCCCTTTAATTTCCCCCTCCCATGGAGATGGTGTGAGAATCGTACCTCGACCCCATGTCCAATGACAAGTGATCCTCCACTTCAGGATCCGAAACGATTATGCATTATGCACCGAGTAATATTAGATAGTGACCTATATTCGTTCTTGTCATTAGGTACTTTCGACAGTAGTAAAATCGGTGTCATCGAACGTTGCGTTCCTTCTTCATACCATGCTTGCACTCGTGACAGCGTTAAACAATGCTTGGTCCTTGTGTTTATCGTCGCGACCGTGGGTGCGTGTGAGAACGAAGCTGGAACGAGAAGATGGATAACTGATTGTACACAGATAAATTGTGATCGTGGAGGCTGTCGATCCTCGTTCTCGACCGATGGACAGGAGATGAGAGATGATTATATTCCAGAGATAATAGGAATGGAGGAGGGACGATTCCGAGTCGACATACGAGTGGAGTTGGTAATTGCAAGAAGAGGAACAGTGCATCGGAGGAACGTCCGTCCAGAATGGGCGCTATCGCAGATCCTGGTTTTCCCCTTCTCCAGAATTAGGAGCGATTTTGTGTGGGGTAAAATCCCAACGAGGAATCCGATGACCTGGCTGTGATCCTCGTAAAAAACCTGCAGGCTGGGGCGTGTCTACGCGGAGGTCACAGTCGTGAGAAGGCTTTCAGCTTGGATTGAATGGTGTCACTCTATATTCGGGATACATACTCCTATACACCCATATACGTTCGCGCTTGCGCCAGTGCTGAACCTGTGGATCACTTTTCACTGGGCACAAGCGTGACTTCTATTGGGATAATCCAGAAGATAGTGGGGAAGGTTCTATCGGGGTGGCCGAGTATCTTCAATGCTTTTGGGGGACGTTTGACACGAGCAACAAGGTTACGAGGACCGTTCAAGTGACCCACCTCAGACGATCCACTCGAGACTCGACTGTTGGAATGTATTTCCCCACACAGGGGTGCGGGACCGAAATGTAAATCGGGTGAATAATCGATTTAAAGTCTTCTCTGGAGGAAAAGAGAGCCAGGTGGGGTTAACCATGCTTGCTACCACGTATGGAAAGTTTTACACAGTGAAACATGCCCAAGGTTTGCTCGAAGTTCTCGCGATGGCGACATTTTTTCAAGGTACAGGAACAAAAACACACCTACAGTCGCCGCTCCAAGTGTCAGAGGTTCTACTCCGCATGTGCGTGATGTTTGTATGGTGTCAACCCCCGTCGTCGCAAACCTTGTATCTACGAGACCTTCATACGGCTTCGAAGTTTCGCCTACGGTACCGCCATGCGTCCTACCGGCTGATACGGCGACTTAACCCTGCTTCGACTTCGTCGTCGTTCGTCCCGATAATTGGTATTGTCGAAGGTGGAGGGGAGGTATCGTAGAGAGAACCTGACAATTGCCGATCTAATGATCACGGGCCTTGGGCGGGCTCTGGGGTACCCATAGTGTGCACGGGACTCCCAGGTGACTCCCCGCAATCGTCATAAGCAATACTGCGTTGGACGAATAGTTTCACGCGGTTCTCGGTGGAGCATTTCCCAAGCTCTGTCCGTGACTTGATGTCGAACGTCAGCCTGCGAGGGCATTTCGTGAGTGTTCGTGTGAGTATAACAATCGAACCAGGTGAGACGACATTAATTTCCAGAATGTCTAGAGGTGTCCAACTGAGGCAATATTGAAGTGGAGTTGCGATCCCCGCGAGAGTAATCGATAGACGTCCCCTTTTCCTTTCCCGCTGGCTTCCCCAAGGAAGGGGAAGCGCAAGCCACGCGAGAATAACTCGGTGAAACTGGGAAGGGCATACATCTGGAGGTCACAAAGCCAGAAAATGTCGGACATAGAGTGTGGAGCCTACCATGACAGCAGCTGCGTAACCGAAAATACAAGAAAACAACAGAGACCGCCAGGATGGATGCCATGCTGGAGAAGAGGGTGACCGTTCCGTGGAGGCGACGTCGGGGGGGTCGGTCCTGTCCCGTACTTGCTCCGGAACCAAAAATACGGTGAATTTACAAATTTTGGGAGAGCCTTGGGAACGTGGCAAACCGAGGTCGGAGACCGGGGCGAGATACAGTGTGATATTTCCAGGAAAAGCTACGACCATGCACCGATGTGCATTCAACGTCGAAACTTCGGAGGGCGGTGCCTAAGAGTTCATTTCGTAGCTATCTCCATCCCGCTGGACTTCTGCAATATGTCAGCTGAGTCCGCGTGAGAGAGACAAGGGGGTTCCGTGGGATGGGTGTTGCTGGGTGAGCGGCGAATGCTGAAGGTCTACAGCGACATCATAGTTGGGTATCATGTCCATGATGGTTCGTAACGCGTTTGGGGTTCGGACAACCCACGTCTGTGCGCACTCGATTTGGGACGGCGATATCGGGAGAAGACTACAGGAAACAGTTTTGATTAAGTATGGCAGTGTCACAGATAATTCAAGAGTCTGGCTTACCTAGGATGGAACACTCAGGGAAAGTGCGGCAGTGTCCCTGGGGCGGATGCGCTGGAGGAAGCATATGGCCTCGAATGGAGGTTGCGCTTAGCATGCGTGGTGTTCCCATCGAGCATGCCGATGTATGAACGTTGAGGCCACTCAAAGCCCAGCCAGAGATGGATGGTTTGGGCGCAGGGGCGGCATCTGAGGTGAAGCATGATGTATTCCCTGTATGACATGTGCCGCAAACAAGAGAGATTCGCATACCCTCATGGCCACCGTCGCAATGGGGAGATCCTGAGTCCTCAAGAAGATGGAAACAAAGGATCGCGTGGGATATGTTGATGTTTGGAAGAGTGCTTGATGAGGTGTGTTCCCTCCATTGATACAAGCGTTGAACAGGCAAACAATTTGTGACAGCCCTATGACCTAAACGTATGCATGGACGCCCATCTGTGTGCTGTAAGACTTGTACGATGCTGGGAAACTCCTCGCCACTGTCGAATGCGATGAACTGGTGGAAAAGAACGATGATATGAACGGAGTTGGCGCGGTCGCAGCCGTAGCGTAGCCACCATAGTATGATGCTTACATAATATCCCTGGAAGCTGTTGTTGTCGGCGACAAGCGCGTCCAGCGTGCAAGTCTCTTCATTGTTCCTCCCATTCTCAACGCAAAGGTCAACATGCCAATCAAACATTTGGACAGTAAGTGCATCCCGGAATATCCAGGTCATATTTGGTATAGCTTCGGATAGTCTAATCTCTTGGTTTGCACCGTCTAGACTACCTCGTCGAACGCAAACAGCAACAGACCCATCCTCTCTCGCTCCTGAC